>JAOXJP010079544.1:0-15026 GCA_025762735.1 Platanus orientalis
ATTGATAATTTTAAAATAATTAGTATATTATATATAATACATATATATTATATATATAAAAGTGCGGGCCTCGGGCCCGGCCGAGGTAAGCCCAAGCCCGGCCCTCAATAAAAGTGCGGGCCTCGGGTCAGGCTTTTTCAAGCCAATTTGAGGGCCGGCCCAGCCCATGCCCACCCCTCTATATATATAGATAGATAGATAGATAGATGGTGTTAATTGAAGAGGAAAGATTGCCAAAGGGAAGGAAAAGACATATGAAAAGATATATGAAAGAAATAAGATGACGTCTGAAGCAAAGACTTCCTTCTCATGTTCTTTGCCATGAATCTTCCTCAGATTCACCTAAAAAAGGTAATTCTTCAAACATTCCTAATGATTCTAATGTTTCCACTACTCTCGGAAACATGGTTTCAAAAAATGGTTTAATCCCAGACCGGATTGCCTGATCCAACTCGGGATCGACGTCACCAATCTAATTTTGGGCATGTGCTCATAATCCATAGGAGATCAGACAATCTCTTATAGGGATCAATCCAAATATGGATTGTTTCGCATCATCTGATCCTTGAGTGATCCCTTCAGATCGGGCGATCCATGGAGTGGTTTGTTCTATCTGACCCAAAATTAAATGATCCGCTTTAGGGATCAATAATCCCAAATAAAAACTTCCTAAAACAAGAAGGATTTCAACCAAAACCCCTTCTTTTCTTCTAATACTTCTCCCAACCTTGGTTTTTTGCATTCAAATTGTTCCTAACTTGCTATTACACCAAGTTCTTAGAACTTTTTGGCAAGAAAAAAATCATTTGAGTACCACATCATCAAATCAAAGAGGGAATCTTTTGTGCTCTTCCCCGGATCAACAATAAGGTGAAATTTTTCATTTTAAATCAAAATTTATTGTTTTTTTTACAAGAAATTAGCAGATACACACAAATAGATGGTAGATCTATTGATTTGAAACATCAAAAACATGAATCAATGCTTCAAATGAGGATTTAAAGTTTTTTTTAATGTGTATAATTCAAAAAAATCAAAATAAAAATAATAAGAGATGTTATTGGTGAAACAACCATGGATATGTGGGTTTGGGATCAAAACTCATTGATTCATGGTGTTACCCTTTTTTTTTTAATTAATTTTTTATTTAATATTCCAAATTTTCTAAAAAATAATGTAATTAAATAAACTATTTTAGATTAATAATATGCTCACTAACATTCTAAATTCATGTATTTTTTCTATTTTTAGAAAATCAGAAAAAATAAATAAAAAATAAAAAATAGGGAAATTTTTTTGTTATTTATCCATGTTATATATATGACAAGGAAAATATAAGTGTGCAGATTTGGTTCCAAACCCACAATACTTGAGTAAATTTTTTAGTATTTTTTTATTAAAAAATAAATATACAACGAAAATGTAGGATTCTATATTGTGTATTTGTGCTACATCTATCTCTTAAATGCTCTATTTATATTTTAGTTCTCAGATTCAAATGGCTTCAGGGTTAGGTGGGGTCGCAAGGGCAAGGCTCAAGTGGAAGATATTAAGTGGAAATAGTGTACTGCTGACAAAGAATAGAAAGAAAGTGATATGTGAGTTTTATATAACAGAGTACTGGCTGGTGTGAAGCAGCACCTTGCACTTGTAAGGGGTCAAGTAAAAGGGTGCATGCAAGTACCAAAGATACAATGGATATGATGAACCAGCACCTACATGATACGAAGAATACAATGAAGGCTGAGGAAAGGAGGAAGGATTAGTTGTATGAAGAGCTAAGGAGGACAGGGAGTGACGAGGAGGAGGATAATGGGGATCAGGTGGAGGATGAGTTTTTATGAACATTAAGTGAAAGCAAAAAGATTGCTCACATGGATGAGTTGAGGCGAAAATCAATTTCTAGTCTACCCACTCTCAATATGTGCCTAGTCGTTTTAGTGCAAAGCCTGGTTTAAGTGTTGAAGTATATTAATTTGTTTCCCCTAACAACTTGAGGTTTTGGGAGAGCTAGTTAATTCACTGTTAACATGGTATCAAAGCCAAGCCAAGTCACGAGTTTGAATCTTGATGAAAGCATTTTCTCGGATGTAGTGGTGTGTGCGTGCGTACGCATCATGTGGACTCACACCTAGCTCCCAGAGTGCAAGCTCAAGAGAGAATAGTGTTCCTTCTAAGAGGGTGTAAAAGTATATAAATTTGTATCTCTCCTAACACCCTATGGTTTTGGGGGAGTCGGTTAGTTTACTGTTAACATTAAGGGGATATGGACATTTGAGAACTAAGTTTGCGTGCATGAAAAATATTGGAACCATGAAAAAGTTTGGTAATAAGTAATAAAGGTTAAAGGACATGTGCAAGAAGTGTAGTCATATATGAGGGCATAATTGTCACATTGACCAGTATATGTATTGTATACAAACCGTATGTGTACTACATATGATATATCGTCAAAATATATATATATATATATATATATATATAAGATTGTGGGAGTGAAAAAGAAGACCGATATGATTTCTCTCAAATTCATCTCTTTCTCTCTCTTTTTACTTTCTTCTTTTTTCTTCTTCACTCACTTTGCAAGTATACACTTCAATTTGGTATCAAAGCGCTGGGAAATCGATCAGCATTAAAGACAATCTGGTAGAGTTCGAAAACTGAGGCCGACGTCAGCATACATATGACTGACATCTGCAATCTATACAAGTGTCAAAGGTCAAGGAACCTAGGGTTTGGATCGTGATGAATTTGATGGGAAGTGTGGAGCCTGATAGTACTATACACTTTTCCGCGATCCGCGGATCCAACTTCAAAGGTAAGTTGGCAGAGGGTTGCAGGGGGCCTGTAACAAGGTATATTTGACGTCAATGCACCCTCTGTTGTTAAGAAGGTGTATTTGATGCAGCGATTATTCAACTTAAAGATGTCACTAAGCACGGTTGTGACTGATCATCTAAATGAGTTCAATCTAATTTTTGTAGGGGTATTATGGTAATTTCACACTTGTATGGCGTAGCCCTAATTATACATATAATGTTGAGGGCAACCGCAACAATTGAATCGTTTTGTACTTCCTATTCTTTAATCATAGTGAAAAATCGCAGCGACTCCGTGGATGTAGACCAAGTTGGGTGAACCACATAAATCTGGTATTTTCTGTGTTTTGTTCTTTGTTCTTGATCTTTATCTTACTTTGTTTCACTATCTCACGATCCTGGGATTAGGGTAAATCCATAACAACTGGTATCAAAGTAATCAGGTTCAAGTGGGAGCGGTGGCTGCAAATAAAGGGAAGGTCAAGATCAATAAGTTCGATGATTCGGATTTTAGGTTCTGGAAGATGCAGATTGAAGATTATCTGTATCAGAAGAACTTGTACAAACTGCTTTCTGGAAAGAAACCAAATAACACGAAAGAAGATGAATGGGCTCTTTTTGACTGACAGGTGTTAGGGGTTATTCGATTGACGTTGGCTCGTAATGTTTCTTTCAACATAGCGAAGGAGACAACCACAACAAGTCTGATGGCAGCTCTTTCGAATATATATGAAAAACCCTCTATTGATAACAATGTATATTTGATGCGGCGATTATTCAACCTAAAGATGTCACAAGGCACAGCTATGACTAATCATCTAAACGAGTTCAATCTAGTTACCCGAATTTTTTGCAGGGGTATTATGGAAATTTCACACTTGTATAGTGTAGCCGTAATTATATGTATAATGTTGAGGGTGGCCACAACAATTAAATCGTCTTGTACTTCCTGTTCTTCGATCATAGTGAAAAATCGCAACAACTCCGTGGATGTAGCCCAAGTTGGGTTAACCACGTAAATATGGTGTTTTTTGTGTTTTGTTATTTGTTCTTAAATCTTTATTTTGCTTTGTTTCGCTTTCTCACAATCCTGGGATTAGGGTAAATCCCTAACAGAATTATTAGTAATTGTGATTAATTTTGCTAAAAAAAATGATCAATTTAACCATGTTTTTCAAGTAGTTATCTTCAGAAAATCGAAACCCCCAAAATTTTGGAAATATGTTCGATATGATCAAGTTGGAGGTGTTTAGGGAGGTTGTTACCAATGGATGGGTCATTTTTTATGTTGATTCAATAGGAAGTGATGGTTATTGATTTTGTTGAGTTTTGGGAGTGTTGTGCACGAATCCCTTAACCAACCTTGTCGTCGGTTTGGGGTTTCATGCTCTAGGGTTTGATTTTTTTATAAAATCTCTAGGACAGTGATCTATGGTTATGGAAAGCATCATGGAATCTTTGATCGTGGTATTCAATTAATCTAGAAGTGTATACACCCCGGATTGAGGCCCGTGGATTGTGATTGGGGTGTCAAATCTGTTGTGAGGCCTGTGCCGGCTCTGTGATCGTAGTTGTTGTTGGTACAGTGGTTATGGAGCCTTGTGAAGTACCTATGTAAGCTTCTTCTTCATTCGGATTGGGTAAAGTTGACATCCTGATTGTTGCCTTAGTCGCGATCTACTTGTGTGACGCTCCATCACCATGTCTGAAGTCGGTGAAACCTCACACCCCTTAGGGAGTGTCGATGTAAGTATGAATAGTAATCCTCCAGATGTTCTAAAAACTATGATTACCACTATTAAGTTTGATAGCACAAACTATTAGGCATGGTCCCAGTCTAACCTTCTGTACATTAGTGGCAAGGACAAGGAGGAATATATCTTGGATGATATGGTTATTCCAAACATGAATAACCCCAAATATCGCAAATGGAAGACTAACAATGCTACCATCATGTCCTGACTTCTACACTCTATGAAGCTTGAGTTTAGTCATCACTACCTTCTCCTACCACCAAACAGATATGGGATTCTATGGCATAGACTTACTCAGAAACTGGGAACACAATAAAGGTATATGAATTGAAAAAGAGTATATCTTAGTTGAATCAAGGAGATTCCCATTAGCAGCCTATTATTTTCACTGAAGTAGTTGTGGCCTGTGGGAGGAGATGGATCATTTTCTGGCATTTAGGCCCTAAGTGTAAAGAAGACATAGTTACTAATGCAAAGCATGTCGAAGAATTTCGTGTTTATGAATTGGTGGTCAGTCTAAATCTAGAATATGAGCAGTTACAAGTTACTATCTTTGGTAAGGACCCACTTTCATCTCTCAATGAGGTATATGCATATCTACACAGAGAAGAGAAATGTCATTTCACTATGGTTCAACTAGCCTAAGTAAAGCGCTCAACATTGACTTCATCCTCTCAAAGAGGTGGTAGGGGAGGTAGTACCCATGGCCGTGGTGGTCGACTTCGTAGTAGTTCTGATGATTGTGATAAGCTAAAATGTGAACGCAACCGTCATAGCATGGATACTTGCTAGGATCTTCATGGACGCCCTCTAGATTCCAAAACTTAGACTTGTACATTCCCTAGAGGCTGTGCAAGTGGTCGTTTTGGGAATAGTTGATATAGTGCACATTCTATAACTACAGCACCATCTGTTGACTCTTCAGTTACTGGTTCTGCTACTCCTACTACATCTTATGGGATCATGTCTCATGATGAGGTTGAGGCATTTCGTTGGTTCATGTCCTAGCTAAATCATCCTCATTCAGCTTTCATTTCTTCATTTTCTCATTCAGGTATCTCTCACTGCTCTTAATGCATCCTACTACACTTAATCCAACTCTTGGGTTATTGACTCCGAAGTTCCACTTGTTTTCGTTTTATCATGTATGTTCAAGGAGGGAAAAGATTTATATTGCCAATGGATCTTATTCCCCTATTGATGGTAAATGTGACATTATTGTGAGTCCATCACTGCATTTATCTTCAGTTTTTCATGTTCCTAATTTTTCACTTAATATTTTATTTATTAGTCATATTACTAAGTCTCTTAATTATAGTGTCATTTTTTTCCATCTCATTGTGTGTTTCAGAATTTCAAAACAGGGATAATAATTGACCAGAGATTTGAGAAAGATATATTATACTTATTGGATACATCATCAACAATTGCATCACCAGTCCAGCAAGTCACTATGGCACCAAGGAGTTTGAATAAGAGCAATCTGGAAGATTTATTACAGTGGCACAACATATTAGGCTACATGTCATTTTACTTTACTTCAAAAAATGTTTCCTTGGTCTTTTTCTTCTTGTTCTAAGTTGCATTGTGAACCCTATGAATTGGAAAAACATTGTTGTGTAGTTTACCCATTCGTAATAAAAGTTCATTTCCATGTGATATTGTGCATGATGTGTGGGGATCTTCCCCTACTATATATTTATTTAGTTTCCGTTATTTTGTAACATTTGTTAAAGATTACAGTATAACTATTTGGGTTTACTTGTTAAAAGCCAAGAGTGATGTTTTCTCTTCTATAAAATCATTTATTCAATTGGTCCATACTCAATTTGATGCAAAAGTGAGATCCTTTCTGTCAAATAATGGGGGGAGTACTAATTTGGGGGCCTAGCTTCTTTTTTCAATGAGTCTGGTATTATCCATTAGACTACATGTCTAGGTAACCTTGAGCAGAATAGCATTGCAAACAGAAAAAACTACCCTTTACTTGGAATTACTGGTACACTCATGTTCACCATGAACGTGCCAAAAACCTTCACGTTTGAGGCATTGCAAACTGCAGCATTTCTAATGAACCACATGCCCTCTTAAGTACTTCAGTTTAAAACTCCATTCGAGTTTCTCTCTCCATCCACTCCTTTATTTCCTCTTCCTTCTAAAAAAATTGGGTGTGTATGTTTCGTTCATATATCCAAATCTTGTCGTACTAAATTGAATCTCAAAGCCCTCAAATATATTTTCTTTAGATATGTTGCAAAATAAAAAGGGTACAAGTGTTACCATCCAAGCTCTCAAAAGCATATGGTGTCGTGGGATGTGAAGTTCTTTGAGGGAGTTCCTTTCTTTTCTTTAACGAAGACTTCTCTTTAGGGGGAGAATGTTGGTGTTAATGAAGAGGTGTCTTATATCTCCCCTTTACCTATTCCATCTTACTTGTTTAATAGTCATGGTAATCCTAAGGATGTTGATGTTCAGGGGGAGGAAGTGGCACAAGAGAAGAAGAATATTGGTGATTAAGGGGGAGAAAAGAGAACGTGCAAGACAAAAAACAAAGATAAGATGAAGTTTCATCTCAAACTCCCAGTTAAGAGATCTCTTTGAATTCTATCCCTGAAACAGGTATTGTTCCTTCCTCTAGTGTTACTCATTTAGATCCTTCTCTTGATGATATGAATGTTCCTATTTCTATTCGTATAGGTGTGAAGTCTTGTACCCAGCATCCTATTTCTAATTTTGTCTCCCTAAGTCACTTGTCTCTATCTTTTCGTAGTTTCTCTTCTACCCTATCTTCAATTTCAGTACCTAGAACTGTGTCAGAGGCACTATTACAAGCGCAGTGAAAAACTATCATAAAGAAAGATATGAGAGCACTTGAAAAAAATCATACATGAGAAATGGTCAATCTTCCTCGAAGTAAAGAACATGTTGGATGTAAGTAGGTGTTCACGGTAAAGTATAAAGCAGACGGTACAGTGGAGAGATAAAAAGGCCAGACTTATTACAAAAGGGAATACTCAGTTATATGGGATTGATTATTGGGAGACATTTGCACTCATTGCCAAAATGAACTCAATCACAATACTCATTTCTCTTGTTGCAACATAACACTGGCCTTTTAACCAGTTTGACGTAAAGAATGACTTTCTCAATGGCAACCTCAAAGAAGTATTGATGCAGTACAATGGGGAAGATACCGAAGATTGATGTAGAATAATTCCCAAGGCCTCAAATAATTTAAAATAAAGGTGTAGAAGCAAAATAATTCAAGAATTAAATTTAAATTCACAAATAGCCAAGAAATCAACGAGTAGAATTTAAGAAAAGAGGTTAGGATGAAAAAGAACAAAAAAGGAGAAAAGAAATTTAAAAAAAAAAAAGGGTATTTTTGTAATTTTAGATTGAAAATCCAAAAAATGCCAAAATGCCCCTCTAATACGTTAAACAATTCCGAAATTTTTATGGAAGTTTTTTGTGTTCAATGGTTCAACAATTAAAATTTCATTACATTCCGACAAGAATTGATAGGTTAAATTAAGGAATTTCATAAACTTGAAGGTGCTTTAATGGAGGTATAAATAAAAGAGAAAGAAGAATTCATCAAAAAACAAAAAATAAAAATAAATAAAAGAGAAAGAAGAAGAAAAGAGTAGTATAGAAAAAAAGAGAAACTTAAGAGAGAAGTAGAAAATAAGAGATATACCTTGAAGTAAAAAATAGGAAACTTGTAACTGCACCAATGGAAGAAGAAAAGAGAGAACGCATGAATGGCATCAACCCATGGAGGAGAGATAAACTAGGCCCATGGCCTACCTTGTGAACACCCAATTCAACAAATTTCTTATTAATTCTTCACTGTAAAATTATGGAGGGAGAGGTTTCCTTTAAATAGGTTTGCAATCTTAAACAATTAGAAACTTGATAAAATTGGAAACTTTCTAAAAATCCTAAACTTGCTAGCCAAGTTTTCTAAGATATAAAACTTTCTAAAAATGTATTTTCCTAGAAATTAAAACTACTAAAACTTAGGAATTTATAAAAAAAAAATCATTATTCCCATTTTTACTAACCCCTTAGTAATTTGCTCATAACTTTCCCAAATCACCTTAGATTTGTGTAATTTTGGTCTCACTAGAATGGTAACTGAATAACCTATCTAATGACACCAAAATCAAGCCAAAATGGAAAGTTTTGACCTTTGAAAAAGGGGTTTAAACATCAAAAATGAGATTACTTTAAAAAAAACCAACAATTTTTTTTGGCACTATTGGCCTTATTACATGGATAAATAAAATAAATATTACCCCCTATAAGACCCTTACTAAACCCACATAACATTCTTACTTGAATCTAGTTCGCTTATGGGACAACACATACAAAAGTCTTGTTTGATCATCCGCATCAAGTATACATGAAGCCCCCTCCTATGTTTTGGCATCCCGAAAGCATAGGAAAAGTATGTAAGTTAAAGAAGGCTTTGTATGGTCTAAATCAATCTCCTAGGGCCTAGTTTGAGCAGTTCAAGCTAGCTATGCTAAAGAATGGGTATACTCAATATTATAGCGATCACACCCTATTTGTGAAGCAAAGACAAAAGAAACTTATGGCTTTGATTGTTTATGTCGATGACATAGTGGTTACTAACAATGATGAATTAAAGGTGGAGCAGTTGTAAACAAAGCTGGAAAAGGAGCTCGAAATTAAAGATTTGGGGCAACTGAAGTATCTCTTGGGTATTAAGGTTGCAAGGTCAAAGGCCAGCATTTTTCTATGCCAAAGGAAGTATGTGCTTGATCTCCTAAAGGAGATAGGTATGCTTGGATGTAAGCCAACGGTTGTCCCTATTGATCCCAATCACAAACTCAAGGAAGATCCAGATGATCATTTAATTAATACAGGCAGATATCAGCATCTAGTGAGGCATCTCATAAATTTATCATTGATTAAGTGACATTGCTTACACAATTAGTGTTGTTAGTTAATTTATGCATGAACTATAATAACTCATGTGGAGGCTACTTATTAAATTATCAAGTATCTCAAAGGGTCCCTAGAAAAAGTACTTTATTCTTCTCATAAACATAGTAGAGTTGAGGCCCATATTGATGCAGATTGGACAGGATCCATTACTAATAGACAATCCACCTCGGGTTACTGTATCTTTGTAGGAAGAAATCTGGTTATTTAGAGAAATAAGAAGCAAGTAATAGTTGTTAGATCCAGTGTTGAGGCAAAATTCAAATCCATGGCTCATGGTGTAGGCATATATGTAGTGTGTGTGTGAGGGTATAATGGTATTTTTGTATATCTCATTGTACCCTAGTATATAATAAAGAGCAACACCGTATAAGAGAGATCAATATACGATCTCCCTACGTTTTCCTCCTCTCCTCTTCTTCTCTTTCTTCTTTTCTTCTTCTCTTTCCCCTTTCTATCTCTCCCAAAATATCCAACTCATGGTGTGTGTGAGCTCTTGTAGCTTTAAATGATTACTGACAAAGTTAGGAGTGTCCGCTCCTCATCCTATGGCCCTACACTGTAACAACAAGGCAGCTATAAGTATAGCTCACAATCAGGTTCAACATGACAAGATTAAACATATTGAAGTAAATCAGCATTTCATAAATGAGAAACTGCAATGGGGATGGAATTGTACTCCCTTTGTGAAGACTAGAGACCAACTGGCAGATGTTCTTACAAAGGGGTTAAATAGTGTTTGGTTTCATGAAGTTGTAAGCAAGCTAGGAATAAGAAATATATATTCTCCAGCTTGAGGGGGAGTGTAGTTGTATATGAGACTATAATAGTCACAATGACTAGTATATGTATTGTATACATACTGTATGTGTACTATATACGATATATTGTTAGAATATATATATATATAATATTGTGGGAGTGTGGAAAAGAAGACCTATATGAATTTCTCTCAAATTCATCTTTGTCTCTCTCCTCTCTCTCTCTACTTTCTTCTTTTTCTTCTTCTTCACTCACTTTGCAAGTATATACTTCAACTAGAAGTCCTTTAAGGAAGTTGGGCAAAACATATATAAGTTGATGGTGTTTACTAATGGACACGACTTGCTCTACCCCAAGATCACTACAGTTGTCATAGAACACGTGAAATTGGAAAGCCTCAGGTAAAGGGTGCAGTTGCATAAATGTTTCACTGATGAAAATTTTAGGAAGAATCTGGGCATCGAAGATAAAAGTAAAACAAGAAGCAAATAATGCAAAAAGCTTGTGATGTAGTCCTCACTCATCGGTTTTGGGAAAGGTAAAGGAGGTTTGTAAGTTGATGGAACCTTTGGTACAGATTCTAAAGGTTTTAGATAAGATAAGAACCCCACAATGCCAGTTATATATGAGGCCTTGGATATGGAAAAAGAGGCCATTAAAGATAAAATTCGTCATTACGAGTCATATTGAAACATCATTGATGCAAGATGGAATAACATGCTCCACAATAACTTGTATGCAGTAGGTAATGAATAAAATCCATTACAATATATATTTTTGTTTACCATTGACCATAACTATATATTAGTTATGTTATGTCTTTAATGTTTGTATGGCAGCCAACTTCTGAAATCTTGCAAAGCAATATAACAAGCAGATCTACACATTATGAATTAAGAATTCGTGTTAAGAATGCAATTCAAAGATTAAAGCCAGATATAATCAAACATGATCAGGCCACGAGACAAGTCATCTTTTATTTTATTGATACATGATTCAAGTCACAAACTTACAATAAGAGTTGACCTTCCTTCTTAACCAATTGTTGTTGAAAATTTTTATAGATGCTAATAAAGAGTTTGCCTTAGATCTAGCTAAGAAGGCTCACAAGACATGTACTTCAGGGATACTCAATAGTTTATATAATACATAGTGTTCTTTAAGAGTTACATTTATGTGAAGTTATAATAACTTCAAATATTTTCCTCATAGCTAACTGGTGGGATTTGTTTATAGATGATGTACCCCAACTAAGGGCTCTTTCAATCAAGATCTTCGATTAAACATTCTCCTCTTCAAGATGTGAGGAGAATTTAAGCATATTCAATCTCATCCACTTAAGACCAAGGAATCACCTGAAGATGCAAAAACCTCCATAACCTAGTGTACATTCACTACAATATGCAGTTGAGAGTTACAAATATAACTAATAAGAGTTCGCACAATGATTACTACATCATAATCGACTTGTGTCATATTTTCAAGGATAATGACCCATCGACCCTTGGATATGCAAAGAAGTGGATCCATTGCTTGATAAGAAATATAATAATTGGTTGAGGAATTGGCAGACACTAGTGCTAAGGAGCATTGTAAGTGTGATGATGATGATGATGACCCATACAAGGAGACGCAAGACAGTCATGATGTTTATGCAGGTGAGGGTTTTGAGGGATGAGGGTGCATTTGTGAGTGGTACTGTAAGAGGGAATATTGAAAAGAGAGGATATGGCAATGATGATAATTCATTTGATGATCATGATGGTGATGGTGGTGGTGGTGTTTCTACAACTGGTGTTATTGGTTTGAGGTAGTTGGTGGATCTTTGACACTATGCGGATTTATAGAGTTTGACTGATCATTGCATTCGATTACCACAGACTCAACTACCCAATGATACTTATCGCAAATAGCAAGGATATGGGCATCGTCATAAAGATACAACATCTTCATTGTTTGGACACATGGACAATGTGGAGGCACAAATATGTTCCATGGACATGAGTGGATCCTTCTCAAATGATATTGATAGTTGGTTCTGTTATCAGGCCCATGATCAGCAGTGGACATTGGACTCATCTTCATTTGTGTCCATCCACCCTTATCCACATGTTGGCAAATCAAGATCTAACCAATCCCATCCACCACCATATCTATATTTTTTTTTCATCGTCAATATAGTTTGAAGAGCATGTTAAAGAGTTGAGTTCTAGCCAGTTCCACCCACCTCCATATGCAGAGTTTTTTCATCACAAGTATAGTTCACAGTGTGATGGAGAATCGAGCTCAACTATCCCTATTGCTCATCTACAACCAAAATGCCCAGCATTTTTTCTATCATCAGATTCTCATGTTCCATTTGATTCTAAAGATGGTGAGTCGCACTTTAGTGGCAACCGTTGCTGCTAGCATCATGATGTTCCAACACCTATAGGGTGGGAAGGGCCTTTGCCTCTGCCTCTTGCCTCGTGTAGAGGAACACAATTTTGGGGAGTTTGAGTTTCCACTTCCATCTCGATGAGCTACACTTACACTCATCTCCACATGTTCAGCAGTATTACCGAAAGAGTGAAGATGACTATGTCCCCAATCCACCACAGTGTTCGTGATAGAAATGGTGACCCCCCTTCAAGTATATTTATCTTTTTCATCTTTATTTATATGATATGATATATGGTTTGGTTTTTATGCATTAGATGTAATCATACTGGATATTTGATTAAGAAACGTACAATCTTCAACTCTACACAAACCTCATAACAATGTTTATACGTTTATGATGCATTTAACATGCCTACAATTATGTTTTTTTACCTATATTATTCATAAAAACTATCCTACTATTTTTTAGAATATAAAAAACAAAATCAGATTTTTTAAGAGTGGTCAACTTTGCATCAAACAATCCACACATGGATCGTCCGATACAAAAAAATCCCAACTTGCGATCGGGGTCGAACAACCTGGACCATCAATCTGAATTTTTGAACCAATCTCAGAAACAGTAGAAGATCTTGTATTAAACACCCTTTGTCCAACTTTGTTTCTTATGCTATCTTGCCTCATTCTTTTCGTATGTTTGCCTTTACTTTGTCTTCTGTGTTTATGTCCTGGAGTGTGTCAAAGATACTTTCCCAACCTAACTAGAGGCTGCGATGAAGGAAGAGATGAGGGCTTTTAAGAAAAATAATACTTGAGAAGTGGTGGATTTTCCCAAAGGAAAGAAACCAATTGGATGTAAATGGTTATTTACAATGAAACACCAATTGGATGGTTCAACGGAAAGGTACAAAGCACATCTAGTAGCAAATGGGTACACATAGACATATGGCATAAACTACTATAAAACTTTCACCCTAGTAGATAAAATAAACTCTATGAGAGTTGTTATCACCCTTGCCACCAAATAAGTATGGCCATTGTTGATGTTTGATGCAAGGAATGCATTCTTACATGGAGATCTTGAAGAAGTGTACATGAAACCTCTTCAGGTTTTCTTTATTCGATTATGGAAGATAATGTGTGTACGTTGAAGAAGGCCTTGTATGACCTTAAACAATACCCACAGGAATGGTTGATAGGTTAGAAATGAAAGGGTGAAGAATTGATACAAATAATACCAAGACGACCACACTCTCTTTGTGAAGCGTTGGGATAATAAGTTGATTACATTGATTGTCTATGTAGATGACATTGCAATAATTAGGAATGATGACACAAAATTAAGAAGACCTAAGGAACGACTGGCACAAGAATTTGAGAAGAGTTAGTTAAAATATTTTCTTGGAATTGAAGTAGCCAGGTCCAAAAAGGGGGTCTTTATCTCTCAAATGAAATATGCTCTAAACCTTCTCAAAGACACGAGCTTAATAGATTATAGACCTTGTGAAACCCCAATTGATCCAAATCACAAGGTCAAGGAAGAGAAAAGTGACCATATCATGCTGAGAGATATCAGAGATTGGTGGGACATCTCATCTATTTTTAACCAGACGAGATATCACATATCCACTTAATGTTGTCAGTTAGTTCATGCATGCACTTGCAAAAACTCATTTCGATGTCTCCTACAATATTCTACTTGAAGGAATGTCCTAGGGAAGGTCTTCTATATGCCAAAAGCCGTTGTACCTTTGTGAGTGGAAATTTTGTCACATGATGAAGTAAGAAGCAAACTATTATGGCAAGATCTAGTGCTAAGGCTGAATTTTGACTCATGGTTCATGGTGTTTGTGAGATCCTATGGAGGAAAATATTAATGGCTAAATTGGAATTCCCTATGCAAAGTTATGAGTAAATTATCATAATTTAGGAAGCTATCATCAACAGCATAGCAATTTCATGGGTAAGAAATATTTTATCAGCTTTAATAATGAATTTATGACATTACTATTTCACCATTTTTGTTCATTGGACATGAAACCATGTTCCAACAGTTATAACCTTGATCTTTGACAATTTAAAATAAAAGTTATAAACTGCTATATATATTACGTTTTTAAATTGATTTATGAATGATGTTTGGTTGACTTCATGAGTTAAAGGGATTAAGCCAAATAGTTGAACTCACTTGACCCAGCCTGACCCCTTTTGCCAATTTCAAAAGATTGAAAACACTGTAACGAAGACATCAGGTCCAGTAGTACTTTTCAGACCTATCAAAGATGTCGTGGGAGAGTTGAACCATTCCTTTGGTTCGAGTAGGGGGCTCACATGT
>JAOXJP010079555.1:0-15026 GCA_025762735.1 Platanus orientalis
ACCTCCTCTAGAGTGTCCCTGAGGTGTAACGAGCACCTCAAGTTGTATATATGGGGCACCTGAGTGGTGTCTAGGGCACCCAGCTTGCACAACCCGAAACTATACAGATTTTTCTTATAAAAACACATCGCGGGAAAATGACCATAACTATCTTTAGAAAATTCCAAATTAGGTGTTGTTTGTTGCATTGGAAAGAAGATTCAAAGATATTTCCAAAATAGTATGGCTAAGACTCTAGTTCACTCTAGCTTAGTGTCAGTGGTCTTAGGAAGTTACCCTAATTACGTAATTAGGATAACTTTTGAACTTGGATAGTTTGTGGTCCAACTTGGGTTCGATACTTCTAAATTGGTCCAAGGGGGTTCCTAAACCACTCTAAGGTCATTATAACATATATTAAATGATAATTTTACCCCCCATAGGGTAAAATTATAATTTTACCTCTAATGTAATGCAAGGTATTACACCGAGTCTCGGGTATACTCAGTTTATTGTATAACACATAGTATTTACTACTTCAACCTAGTACCTTTTAGGAAGTTCCCTACTTTTTATGATATTTTCCATATATTGTAATGTTTTGTTATTTCTTTTAGCTACCCCATTTTTTGGGATGTCTTTGGAATAGAGAATTCATGTTTAATCCTTAACTCATCACACCAGTTAGAGAATTTATGAATCTCAAATTATCCTCCATGATTACTTTGTATTCTTTTAATTAGGATTTTTTTTATTTTGTATTTCTTGTAAATGTTTAAAAACTCATCAAATGCCTTTGATTTCTATCTAAAAAATGCTACATATGTAAATCTCGAGAAATCATCAACAAGAACTAGGAAGTATCTCTTGCAACCTAGACTCCATGTATTAGTGGGACCAGCCAAATCCATATGCAAGAGCTCCAAGGATCTTGTTGTGGCAATTTGAGTTACCTTTTTATGCACTGCCCTTGTTTGTTTTCCCTATTGACAATCACTATATATTTGTTTTTCTATTATATCCAATTTTGGAAAACCTTTGATAAGTTCTTTTATGCTAATTTTGGATTAGGTCTCTGTAGTTCACATGACCTAACCTTTGATGCTAAAGGTTAATTTCATCCTTATGAGAGATGAAACATGTGTTATGGCTTCCGGATGACACAAGATAGCAGTTGTCACTAGTCTGAATACCTTTGACAAAGATCTTATCATCCTCCTTGCCCATAATCTCACAACAATCTTTTGCAAATTTTATAGTATAGCCTAAATCACAAATTTGACTAATGTTTAGCAAGTTATGCTTTAAACATTGCACATAAAAGACTTCCTTTAGTTTGGGAGTCATGGGTGCTTCAATAGTACCCATGACAACTATGTTGGTTGTATTCTCATCTCCAAAGGTGACACTTCTTTCACGTCTTCCCTCAAATTGATTGAAGAGTGATCTACCAATAGTCATGTGTCTTGATCATCCATTATCAAGATACCACCTTGATGTACTACCAACTCTAAGAGCTGTGTGAATTTCTAGACAATTTAAGTCTTCCTTTGTTACACATGTTTTCTTTACCCATAATTATTAGGGTTTAGAATTCTTCAACGATTCTAGCTCCTTTTTTCCTTCTAGGGTTCAATTTTTCATCCTTTGAAAATTGTGCTTATTCCTAAGTTTTTATTCTAGTTCCTTTTTCCTCATGGCTTGGAATTTTTGAGCTTTCCAATCATTTTGCCTCTTTTTGCATTCAAACTTCATGTGTCCTAGTAACCCACAATAGTAACATGTGATTAGGAGACCCCTCGAAGTTGAAGCTTGTGATTGAAACCTTTTTGGGTTAGGCCTTCTATTTCCTTTTGAGTTAAAGGTTAGTTTTACCAAAGAAAGTGTCTTGTTTAGAAGTAGATGCTTCTAAAATAATCTTTCCCTTTTCGGCATATGTTGGACCCGCTTTTGCATGTCATTTTGGGTCTCATTGGTTATGCACTAGAGATAACCTTGGCTCTCTTTACCTTTGAAAAAGGTAGTTATTGCACCCTTACCTTGAGTGAGAGTGTTAGGTCTCGAATCTTCATATTCATATCCAAGCCCTCTCATATCACCCTTATCTTTGCCCATTGTGAGCATTTTCTCAAACTTTGCATTCCCTTGGGCAAGAAGGCTTATAGATTTTTTGTCATGCCCTATAAACCTAGAACACATGGGGGCTGTAGACTCACAGTGGACATTATGCCACTGCATGAATTACCCCCTTATGGGCAACCCGAATCATGACATTTTAATAACCTGATAACAATATTATTCTATGCATCTTAACTTTCTACTTTAGTTACTCAACATAATCAAAACTTCACAATCATCAATCCATAACCATAGAAAAGTTTAAAAATTCCTAATAAATCCACATCCAATAATTAAATCTCAAATAAATTCTCCAACATTAAATGAAATCCTTATATAAAAATGATTACATCTCATGAATAATTAAATGACATAATCCATAAAATCTCTCTCATCAAATTGATAACAAATTTAAACTAAAAACTGAACAAATGAAATAAGTCTCAGCAATAAAAGGCATAATCTAGATCCTCTTAGCGCAATCATTTCACTCTAGGATCCCTACCAACTGCATCTAACTTATCTCCTCAATTTGATATTTTCGGTCAATTTGGGTAAACTTGACAGGCTCATAAATAAATATATGGAACACACAAAAATAGGATAGGTCAAATAGAATATAGAATAAGTAAAACATTTGATGAAGAAACTTTTACAAATATTGTAAGACACAACATGGCATTATATCAAATGCATAAATCAACATCTAAAGAAATTTCAAAACCAACACGGTTGATTAACAATTTTTGAAACAATCCTTATATGGTAAATTTTATAAGTGAGCTTACAAAATAAATGATTCTTAATGCTTAACACACTTTATGTTGAACTGAGTTGAAACATATTTTTCAAATCTTATCTCTTTGGTCATTTTGCATTTCACTTGTCACTTATCACAAATTCCTCATGTGAGGCACATTGAGTTTCACCTATTAATGTGACCCGGTGATTGGGTACCTTATCGCACTTATTATGTAAATCAACATCAATTACAAGACATATTCTGAATATTCTTTTATAAAAGTAATGAACATCAAATTTCTGAAAACTAGGGAATGAAACTAAACAAAGATAAAATCCAAGTATTTGCAGAACATCTTGTCAAATACTCAATTAAAGAACCACAAGTGACGATAAAGAAAACTATATACAATATGGATACTTACAAAACCTTATTTCTTTAAAAGGGCAAGGATTATATGAACCTAGTAAGTAAAAACAAAGGTGTATTATATATGGTTACTTAAAAATCACAAGACCCTTTCTAAAACATCATCTTGTTACTTCTTCGCATAAATCTCAAAGATTCAATCTTCTTTCAATCAAACCATCAAATCCTTTCTATTGAAATCAAACACACACACAACTAACTAAGAACGACATGCTAACATTAGATCATAAACTTAAAAACCTAGTTCTTAAGGAAATACCCAAATTCTTTTGGTTCTCCAGTGCTTACCTTGGAGAAAATCTTAAAATCCTTCTCTGTTATGTTAGGTATAGTGTATATTGTCAACCACATTCCAAAACTTTTGTAGTACATGTATGTTGTGATCATGTAGTTGGTCTTACAAGAGTTGTATTTGTAAATTTATAAGTTATGTAAGTCCAATTCAAAGAGGAAGAAGCTTCAAGTCAAGAAACCTAAAAGACTACAAGCATTAAGAGATAAACTTCATTGAAGATTCCAAGATGTCTCAAGCTCCAGTACAAAGTCATTTCAAGAAGCTAATGTTATGCTCAAAGGTAAATTGGTAAAGGTTGGTAAATGGTAATGGGTGTTTGGTTATGGACCAATAGACTTAAAATTGACCTATCTAAATCATAGAGAAGGCCCAAAAAGGTTTGGACCAAATTGACAAAAATTAAGTAAAATAACAAAGTACAGAAAAGTAAAAATGATCTAACTTAAAATGATCATAATTTTTTATTCAGATGCCTGCTGCATCAAGGTTTATTCGCATCATTTACATTATTTATTTATTTTACTTAAGTCATAAATTCCGTTTATAGTTAAAGTATATCTTAAGTAAATTAAAAGGTTAGATTTAATAGTTAAATAATTTTTAGATTAAGATTAGATCCTATTCACCCCTCTAGGATCTTTGGATATCAAAATCATGCAATTTCAAGTAATGTCAGAGTGGGTTGCTCTTTATTAGGCTTAACATCCTGAGTTAAAGATCCTAAGGTTTGGATCCTAAATTTTCTTTTACTAGTGGGTTAATTCTAAAAGTCTAGATGAAATGTTTATTGTCACTCCACCTTATTTCAATGGTTACAACTATGCTTACTGGAAAATGTGGATGTGTATATTTCTTAAGGCACAAGATGTGTTTATATGGGATTATGTTATGACTGTTTGGACTACTCCTAAAAAGGATAAAAATGAATGGTCTATTGGTGAAAATAATGCCTACATCGCAAACTATAGGGCATTAAAAGCCATTGTGTATGCGAGAAGTCAAGTGGAGTTTCAAATGATTTGTAATTTGGAAATGGTCAAAGAAGCATGGGTTCTCCTTGAGGCAACCCATGAAGGGACACTAGCACAGCAAAGCAATCTAAGCTTCAAATGTTAGCTACTGGGTTCTGGAAACTTAGAATGGAAGAAAACGAATATTTTATCGATTTCTATATCAAGCTTCAAAAAATGGTTAACTCCATGTGAGGACTAGGGGAGGTGGTGTCTATTTCCAAAGTTGTTAGAAAAATTTTCAGATTTCTCCCTGAGAGATTCCATTGTAAAGGCATTACTATTGAAGAAAGCAAAGATTTGGATGATATTAAAGTAGAAGAATAACTTGGTTCTATATAAACCTTTGAATTGAAGCTCAAACCCCCTAGAGAGGACTAGGCTCAAATTAGCAATGAGGAGGAACTAGAATTCGTAAAATAAACTTATAAAATTACTTAGGGAAATAATGAAAATGGGCTCCCCTCAAATGAGCAAACAAAGGAATATTCTAGAAAGAAAAGACCTCAAAGTTATGAGTGTCATGGTTTTAGTTAGATAGCCTCTGAATGTACCAATAGGAAAGATAAATTTAAGAACAAGGCTATGGTTTCTACATTGGATGACAAATCCGATGAATCGGATGATGAGTCATCATACAGTGAAGATGAATCTTTATGTACGTATAAAGCCTTGACTACCTTCACTAAACCTCCAAATGATATTGAGGAAATTTCTTGTAACAGTGAGGATGCAAAGGATGAGGATGTAGATGACATCCAAGAGGCCATCAATGAATTCTATTTGAAGAGCTTAGAACTTGCCAAAATAAACTCTAAACTCAAAAAGGAGAATGGAGAATTAAAAGAAAATTTTGAACTTTTTGAGTCCAGACAAAAAGAATTGGATGATAATGAACTTTTAAAATAAATGTCAGTCTTTTAGTAGAAAATCAAATGTTAAAAGAAAATTTTGGTTCTTTAAAAAAAGATTTAAATGATTTAAATCAAAAAAATTCTACGAAGTTGATGAGAAAAAGAAGCTTGTTGAAATAAATAAAAAGCTTCAAACTATAGTGAATGAACTTGAATGTAAAATCAAGACTCTAGAAGAGAAGAACTATAGGAGTAATAGCTCAAGGCAATGAAATTTTTTAGAATTTGCTAAACTTAGAAATATCCAAGGGAGATATGGCTGGAATTGGCTATGGAGAAAATGTCTCAAAGCCAAACAAGACTCCCTATCATGGAGTTGGACCTAAAAATGCTCATTATAGAGGAAATTGTCCAATTCAAGTGGGTAATGATAAGATGGTTCAATATAAGTCAAATTTTAATGTCTTAATCTTTAAAGGACACATTGAGTGCTATTATTGTGGCATGAAAGGGCATTTAAAATTTGAATGCCAAAAGAAGTTATATATTGACTTAAATCCCAAAAACCAAAAAGAAAGGAACAAAATATGGAAATTAGGAAAATTGAACAAAGAAAAACATTTCCTTTAAAACAAATTTGGGTTAAGATTAGTGATATTAGAAACTTTAATTATGTTAAATAAAGTTTCTTATGCTTCTTAAAATTATTTGATAATTTATAAACCCCTTGCTTGATTATATTGATATATTTTTGAATAATTTTTTTTAAATTAGCATATATTAAGGGGGAGAGAAGGCATGAAAGGGAAAGATGTGATAAGGGGAGAAATGACTTTATACTTATCTCTTTCATGAACATCATTGTTTTAAATCTTATAGTAAAATCTTTAACTTGATGTATGAGCTTATAAGTAAAACTTTTATTGATAAATGGAATCTCCTATGAAACAAGGGGAGAAGCTAACTGGGTCATCTTTCATGAAAAAGGGACTCAATACACTAAGGGGAAAGAACATGCTTTAATAGTAAAATCTTGTTTTATATGCATTCTTAATAGTAAGATATTTATGCATATAGTTGAATTCCTTCATGTGCTTTATAGTAAATTTGTTGGGAAATCTTAATTTGCATAATGAAATGTTCTCAATAAGTGTATCTACTAAGGGAGAGAGTTGCATCTTATAGTAAATAATTTTGAATTATGCCTTGGACATCATGTGCCAAATAGTAAAATTTTTCTGTTGGAATGAACTTTAACTTGATAATTATATTTTTTAAGTGTCAATCTTGTATAAGAATTGATTGTTTTTTCCAAGGACGGTGTATTATTTGATGTGACATAGGTGATGAAACCATATCTTAAGGAATGAGCTACACTTTGTCAACTCATGACAAAAAAGGGGAGAAGAGAGTTAACATGAGAAAGCTTTATGGGTAGACAATATGTACTAGGATTTAAATTGATAAAATTCATATTTTGGGACTTTTGTCATAGAATTAAAAAAAGGGGAGATTGTTAGGTATAATATATATTGTCAATCTCATTCCAAAACTTTTGTAAATACATGTATGTTGTGATCATGTAGTTGGTCTTACAAGAGTTGTATTTGTAAATTTATAAGTTATGTAAGTCCAAGTCAAAAAAGAAAAAACTTCAAGTCAAGAAGCCTGTAAGACCACAAGCATCAAAAAACAAGTTTCATTGAAGATTCTAATATGTCTCAAACTCTAGTATAAAGTCACCTCAAGAAGTCAATCTCATGCTCAAAGGTAAATTGGTAAAGATTGGTAAGTGGTAGTGAGTGTTTGGGTACGGACCTACAGACCGATGGACTTAGAATGAACCTATCCAAATCCTAGAGAAGGCCCAAAAAGGTTTGGACTAATGATTGACCAAATCGGTAAAATTACGTAAAATAAAAATGTGCTGAAAAGTAAAAATGGTCCAACTTAAAACGGCCATAACTTTTGATCTAAATGTTTGCTTGGGGCTCGTAAGTACTCAAAACAAGTGGTTCAATGAGATATTTTTTTTAAATGAAAAGATCTATCATTCTATTTTCTCATAAAGGCTATTTTCTAATTGTTTTAATAGATCCAATGGAGGATCCTTTAGGTTGGTTTCCAAATCTATAAATAGGGGACAAAATCGCAATGATTGCATAACTTGAATAAGTGAATTCTAAGCCAAAATTTTTAAAGAAAATCAAGCCAAAGTGTAAATCCTGTGAGCATAAGAGTAATATATGTTTAGCCATAAACTTTTAATGTTGCTTATGCAGTTACATCTTTACTAAGGCTATGCAAGAGATTCTTGTATCATTAGTTACATCATTTTGAAGCTACGGAATGAGCACAATAGTCAAACCATCATACGAAAAGGAAATTGGACAAGGAAAGAGTTCCTACACTCATCCTTCATAAGCAACCTTTAGCGGAGTCACATGAGAGTGGAGTCACTATGCACTTGCTAGAGCCAAATGAAGTTCAGTGGAGTCACTAGACGAAGCGGGCTTAGCAAAGTCATTGGGGTCACACTTATGATGTATGTGGAGCTCACGTGGATAACTCGAAAGTAAAAAATTCATGTTTTTAATAATTTATCCTATAATTTCTTAGGACAACTATTATAATAAATTATTGGGTAGAAAGTGGATGTAGATTTGGGGTGCTAAATTACTATAAAATATATGTGATTCTTTATTTACATCATTTACATTGTTTACTTAGTTTACTTAAGTCATAAATTCTACTGCACAATTAAAGTATATCTTAAGTAAATCAAAAGGTTGGATTTAATAGTTAAATATTTTTTTAATTATGGTTAGATCCTATTCATCCCCCCTCTAGGATCTTCAGATATCAGAATCATGCGATTTCAATTGGTATCAAAGCGAGTTGCTCTTTATTAGGCTTAATATCCCAAGTTAAAGATCCTAAAGTTTAAATCCTAAATTGTCTTTTACTAAAGGGTTAGTTCTAAAAGTCTAGAATAAATGTTTACTGTCACTCCACCTTATTTTGATGGTTAGATTCAATTTCTTTTGTGCACTTGTTAATATATGTTGATGACATGATTATTGTTTCCAAGAACATGTTTAAAATCAATAGTTTGAATTGAAAGATTTGGTGCAATGAAGAAGAATTTGGGTATGAGGATTTGTAGGGATAGAAAAATAAAAAAGTTGTACTTGTCATAAAAGAATTACTTCTTGAAGGTATTTGAGCAATTGGGTATGCAGGATTCTAAAGTTATGAGTACTCCATTGGCACGAATCACTTTAAACTTTCAACAAACTTGTCACCATAGACCAGGAGAAAAAAAAGTACATGTCTCATGTTCTGTATGCTAATTCAACTGGGAGCCTCATGTATGCTATGGTTTGCACTCATCCTAACATTAAACATGTTGTTAGTGTTGTGAGTAGATATATGAAACATCCAAGGAAGACACATTAGTAAGTAATGAAATGGATATTTCATTATTTGATGGATACTGTAGATGTGGGTTTGATAAAACATGTGGGACTTGATAGTGTAAATGTAAATTGTAAATTTTATAGATTGGCAAATACATGGAGTGATAGATTAGGCCATGGCATAAGAACATTGCATATATTGAATCATGTCTATAGTCTATATGGTTCTTGTGTCTAAGAAATGAAGACATCTTCTAAGAACCAAAAACCATAAGGAAGAAGCCCCTAAAGTTGCCAAGGTCTAAGCATTAAAGAATCTAACCTCTCCATGCTCATGAAAAGGTAAACCAAGGTAAAGTAGAGGTATAACTAATCAAACATGACCTAAATACCCCTTTCAGGGTTAATGAACCTTCCCAAGAATTAATCATAAGTCCTATAATGGTTGAGAATCACTTGAAGGAAAAATAGTAGAAAAATATGGCAAGCAGATTAATCTAAGGGGGATCAGATCCATCTATACTTAGCGGATCCATCCACCACTTAACGGATGCATCTGTCAGGCGTGCAAATCCCCTACAAGTATAAGAGAGCTTTTAATGGCCTCTCTAACACATACAAAGCAAATTTTGAGAAAGTGAAAGAACAACTCTAAGACATTCAATCCTCCTAACCTCTCATTGATGAGCATTCATTGAGAAATCAACAAGAAGAGTCACTTTAGTGCTTTCCCTTTCAACGAATCCTTAAAGAACACAAAGGATGAAAGATTGTGGAGGGTTTATTTGTAAAGTAAACCCTAGATTAAAGCTCCAAGAAGCAAGGAGGCACTCTTTGGAGCTTGGTGGGTCATTAAGGCAAATAAGTAAACCCTAACCTTAAAGAGGTAATTTGTATTGACTTCATTTTTATTTGAAACTATAGCACTTCCGCTGGAGATATCGAAAATGTAAACCAAACTTCTGTCAGAAACATTGGAAGTATAGACTACACTCGCCGGAGACACCAAGTGTGAAGTTTGCAAGTGATTAGAGTAATTACTAGTATTGTGAGCTGACTAGGTTTTATTTAATTTTAACCTTGATTGTATTGTATCAATCTTAATAAAATTAAATAACTCTGTGGTAAGCTTTGACAATGGATGTAAGCCATTGTACCGAACCACTATAAATATTGTGTGTGTGTTGAATGCTTATGGTATGAATTTTGCTCTTTTTTACATGGCATGTCATATTTAGCGGAAAAAATTATGTGCACACAAAAGATGTGTAAACAGCACTAGGGTGAAGAAACATCAATGCCAAAAAGTGATAAGCATGCCACAAAAAGTGTAAATCACTTTTAGTGCTGATGTGTCAGTCCCCTGGTGCCATTTGCACCTATTTGCATATCTTTTGTGCGAACCAAATCCAATGCCCATATTTAGTAATCATTGTGCAAACTATAATCTCATCTAAATTACTATTAATCTCAACTAATTAAGAATTGAAATTGAACATTGTCATTCCATTGCATTTGTAATCACTAAAGGGTTAATTTAAATAACAAGTGCAATTGCTTCTCATTAGGCCATTAACGTTATTGAACATTTTTAATTAAAATTAATTATAATGGGGGTTAATTGAAAGAATTTTTATTAAATCCTATTCACCCCCCCCGATTAAAACAGACTTTCAGATAACTGTGCAATTAGATTTATAGATTCTAATTATGTAAGTGATCATGACAATAGGAATAGGGATGCAAATGAGCCGCATTCGATGTGGATATTAGTATATCCCGAATTTGGCTCATTTATACTATGATATTTTTTAAACGAACAAATATTTAACTAAATCAAATACATATAACTTCATATTTGTATCTGTTAAGTTAGTCGAATACTAGATACGAATACAGATATATTTGATTAAACAAATTCATTAAGTTATGTTAATATATTTGTATGCATTAAGTTAGGATAAATGTCACAAGTAATGTAACCCAACCTACAATAGTATTTATAAAGTAAAATAACCCACAACATTATATATATATATATATATATATATATATATATATATATATATATATATGACTACAAACCACATGTATCATGAGAGAACCAAACACATTGATGTCACATATCGCTTTATTCATGAAACCATTTCGCATGACCAAATTATTGTTAAGAAGGTTGGCACAAAAGATAATCCAACAGACATGATAACCAAGTCAATTTTGGCTTTCAAGTTTAAGCATTGCTTGGACTTGATTGGTATTTGTTTTTAATACTATGAAGCTTGATAGAATTTAAGCCAATGTGAGGGTTTGTTGGAAAAATGCATAGTTTTGAGAACTAGACCGGCCATCAAACTAGTAAGATGGTCAGTTTAGGTCCAATCGGGTTTGACCATTAGTTTACATGACCTAATTACTGTTTGTTTCACATAAGTAAAATGTAATAAAATTCCTAAAGTAAAAACATTCATAATGCATTAGAAGGTTTATGCCCAGGTTTTTTAATTTTAGACATACCAACAAATGTAATAAAATACCAAAAAATAAAAAACAATTCATGGAAAGTGGGATTAGAATGTGAAAAGACACATTTCTAATTTTTTTCTTCTTAATTTGCTAAAAAAATAAAAACTGGTTGATTATATTAGAATCAAGTTTGTAAAAAACTAGCCAGTTTTCATCGGTTTTATCTAGTTTTATGCAGTTTTTGGGAGATTACGATTTTAAGCTTTTACAAAACCATTTAAGTTGCCCGTTCAAGTTCAACCGTGTCGGACCAGCCAGTCTGATCTGGTTTTTAAAACTATGGTGTGCACGGACCAGGGGGTGGACACATCACTCGGTAAATCACTTTTTGATGCTATTGTGTCAGCCCCTGGTCCGTGTGCACAACTTGCACACGTCTTGTTTGCACGAAATCTGGACTTAACCCTTGCTGTCCAGGATGGCTTTGTGGGAAGCCCATTCACATTACACCCACAGCTGGCCGGCTTGCTTGCGGACAAAAGATCAGCTCAAGCAAATTTGCTTGTTGTAAGTTACTGCATGAACATAAAAAGATGAATTACTAACGAAAAGAAAATAATAATAATAATAAAACTTACAAAATTTGGTGTTCACACGATAATTTGCAGTAGGAAAATTTGCTTGAGCTGATCTTTTGCCCTGCTTTTGATAGTCAGTAGAATTCTTAAGTTCCTTGTATGAGGGGAAATGATTTAGAAAGGTTGTGCCTACGGTGTTTCGATCTTTCAAGCTAGATTCATGAGTATGTCAAACTACAGTAATGTGCACGAGTACCTAGTATACAAAAATTTAAAATTCCTGCACAATTTAGGTTGGAGCTTTAAATTTTTGCCGTGCATGTTTTGAGAAATGTAGCACATTAATATATTTTAACTTACTGTAGAGGAGGATCACTTGAAGCTAACATTTGCACCATATACCCGACACATTTCATCAGTGAGGAAATCGTGGACTGTTCGATGTTCCTCTATAGTCCCCGAACAGTTGTATCACATCTGGTCCACATTTTGGTGCTCGACTGGCATCCAAGACACAAAGGAGGTGGGATTCATACATTTTTTGAAAACTTTCCTTAAACCCCCGCCCCTACCCACCCACCCACCTACCTTGAGATTTGAATCTCAATTTTCAGTCAAATTAATACCACATTTGTGGCTGAGATCCTACAAGACTCTAATTGCATTTAGTGAAAGATGCTTGAGTACGATAGTATGACATGTATGTAAAAGGAAAAATAATCAGTGTTTAAAAACCATTTATTTATTGGGAAACTCGGCAGAGTCCTGATTGACCAGCTGCTAAAACTAAGATGACATGAGTTCTTCGAAATTGCCTGATTAACCCACATTTTTACCAAAATAACCTTTAACTCATTGTAGAAAGTTTTAAAAAATTATAAATAAATTAAATTTCCTTTCCATCTCTTGTTGTCTTCCTATTTACCATCTCTTATTGTCTTCCTATTGAAATTTTTTTCTATATTTTTTACTATTGTTATTGCATTTATATATATTTTTTCTCATTTTAGTATATTATAGTACTGACTAACCGGGGTAACTCAAATCCCTAGATTTTCGAGTCACCATACCGATCCATGTTTTAAAACACTGAAAATAATTAAGTGATAAAATTGAACTTTTATCTTCTTTTTCCTTTTTTTGCTTCTGAGCTATCCATCATTTCCACGCTAAGGATCTTCTCCTGTCATGATTGACAGGAAAAAGTGAATTGCATTTTTCAAAAATTGTAATTCACTTTTTCCCTCCAATAGTGTTTTGTCACTTGTTTGATAGAACCTTAGCAAGTCATAAGTGGCAATAGAGAATCTGGTCTATCATCTCCATTGAGCCGTTGGGTTGGGAGTAGCTGGGAGAGCAACTGACGTGCAGTGCAATGAATTGTATTTATTTTGAAAGACACAGGCTAAGTTGGTTTAAGAGATAGGGAGGAAAGAAATGTACTGAAATATATATATATATATATATGAAAGAGCATAGATATATTAAGAAGATGAGAGCTGTTAAAAGGCAACACTATCAAAGTACAAAGAGTTCCTAAGCCATGACGGTGGCGAGATAGACCAAGCCTCGAGCCCATTGGTAGTAGCTTCATGTTTAGCTAATTGATTAGCAACCGAGTTCACACAATGCTTGACATGGGAAACACTAAATGTAGTAAAATAACTAATAAAAGCAAAACAGTCGTGAATAAGACAGTCGTGAATAAGACAATCAATACCCCATGGAGTCTCACTCTTGGGGTTTGAAATGAGGGAAATGACCTCTAGGGAGTCACCCTCTAAAACCACACATTTAAGCCCCAATGAATGGACTATAGAAAGGGCCAAAGGAGCTGCCCTACATTCCACCACAAGGGCAAAATCCACTAAGCACCGGTCTAATATGGCATAATGAAAAACGCCCTTCCAATCTCTCATCACCACTCAATTTCCACTCAAACGGGTAGCCGAACAAAAAGCACCATCAGCTTAATCTTCATACACTCCTTCACCGAAGGGTTCCAAGAAAAGTTAGCACTCTACACATCCGGCATAAAAAAAATGAGCTACAATAGAGTGAATTTCCTTTAGCATCCTGAGAATAGAAGATACATAGTTAAATTTTATCAAACACTGCTTTCCTTCGGGCATTCCAAATATTCCATGAGAATATAACAATAAGACTCAACAAGGTATTATGATCAAACTTTGAAAGGTCATTCTTACTATACCATGATTTAAATCATTCAAAGGAGTTGGTCTTAACATTCAAAGTTCTAAAGGAACCGGGGGGGGGGGGGAAGAGAACCAAATCATAATCACAACTTTACACTTTACAAGATAATTCATGGTGGACTATTTTACCTCTTTACACAAAGTGGAGAGATCCAAGATAGAAATATTCCTAAATGTTAAGTTATCTTTAACCGGATGAGTTTCTTTACACGCATGCCAAATAAAATGTTTGATTTTTTGGGGGACATTCAGAGACCATATAAAGTTTCACGAAAAAGATGCAATAGAAGACTCAGGGGTATGAGAAGAAGCAAGAGAAAAGTTATGGGTATCACTATTGGACAAGAAGTAGGCTAACTTGATGGAGAAGTTTCCTTTTTTTATCCGGAATCCAAATCATTTTATCACTCTTGATATAAATGCTAGAATAAAGCAAGAAGGAGCTTGGAAAGTTGTTCGAGTCTTTACAGGTGTTGCCTATACCCCTATTTTGCTGATGTGTTTTGACTGCTGCTATCTGCACTCCCTTGGGCAATTAACCCTTGAATAATGGAGCCAATCCTTTGTGCCGAGTACAAAGTACACCAAAACGCAAGGAGGTGGACCTCATGCAAAAAGTGCATTCCCAAGGAAAATAACTTACCAGTACTTGGGACTCATGGTGTAAATGCTCGAATAAAGCAAGATAGAGGTTGGAAACTTGTTCGAGTCTTCACGGGTGTTGCCTATACAACTATTAGAAGAAAATGTTCTGTGATGAAAAAGTGTCTATAGTGTGTATGGTGAATGATAAGCTGTCAATGTGTTGTATTTAGGGTTAAAAACGTTAAAAAAAAGAGTAGATTGCATCCGCTCCTCTTAACAAACGCTCCTCTCTGCCCCATGTTAGGGGAGGGCACACTAGCACCGACAAGTGAAAT
>JAOXJP010079566.1:0-15025 GCA_025762735.1 Platanus orientalis
TAACACCTTCCCCAAATGCAACTAAACAACTTACCCTAAATCTCAAGAACTCAGACCAGTACAAAGAGTCAAACCCTAGACCTCTAGGTCTAGACTTCTCCTCTTCACTCGAAGAGGAGAACCGATGTCCAACTCCATCGGTTAACCCCGAGTTGGTGGCGACTCCAAGAAAAGCCTAACCTTCTTGTAAAAGGGTTAACAACCTCTCACGCACCGGCCTCAAGCATCGAAGAGTAGACCCGAAAACCATGGATGGGTGGGGGCATCCGAACCTCTCCCAAACGCTGATGTCCACAATTAGATAACTAAGAACCTAAGTAAAAATGATAGATTGCATAGTTTCTTACTTCTTTGTTGAATCATAACTTTGTTCCTAGCTTTATTCTTCCAAAAATCCCCAAAATCCTTCAAACCGTAGCTGTGTCCTTATTTTTTTTGCTTTCCCCTTTGTTCTTTGTGTTTTTGCATCAGATTAAGTCAAGTTTAATCCATTATATAGTTCTCATAAGAGTCCTAGGTAAAGTGGAACACTTTTTAGGGCAAAATTAGCATTTTCTAAATCTGAAAAGTCAATTTTCGCGAAATCGGATCGATCTGGCATGTTTCGGACCATTTTTATTGTAAATTATGAGATGCTGGATTGATCTGCTAAAAATCAGATCGATCCACTAAGTTTGGATTAATTTGACAAAATTGGATCAATCTGGCCAAATTAATCCGGATGATCCGAATGGCTTTTCCTAATTAGACCCGTTCTCACTAAAATGCCTTTAATTCTCTCTAGCAAACTCAGAATGGATCGCTGTTTGTTGTGTTAGAAATTAGACTGAGATGTTTCTAACAAGGTATATTTTATCCTTTAATTCAGTTAGGATTTGTGTTGGTAGGTCTGGGAAGTTACCCTAATTTTGTGGGCCTGTCAGCACTGACTCTTTGTGGGAGAATTATCATAACTTCTTCTAGGAGGCTTGTAATCACACTCCATTTAGTGGGTTAGAGAGTAGACTCCTAGATATTTCTATAGGTATATTATTTGTACTCTAATTCACTCAGGAGTAGTATTGGTGGTCCCATGAAGTTACCTTAAATACGCAATCCGTATAACTCTCAAACTTGACAAGTCCAAGACCCAACTTGAGTCTTATGCTTCTAACTTGGTTTAATAGGTTCCTAAACAATTCTAAGGTATGTTTAAACATGTGAAGTGACAACTTTACCCTTAAGTGTGTAATGCAGGGTATTATAGTACTTGTGTTGATTATCTACCACTACATCAATTGGCTCTTCCATTGTGAGAGTCCTCTTGTTGTAGACACAATAGGCTCTACTAGTGATGAAATAACCTAGGAAAATAGCATCATCACTTTTCTTGTCAAACTTCCCAAGATTTTATTTATTCTTAAGGATATAACATGTGCTGCAAAATACTCTAAAGTATTTAACAATTGTCTTTTCCCACTCCACAACTCATAAGCTGATTTTTTCATTCTTGGTCTATGGTAGACACAGTTAGAGACATAGCATGCGGTGCTAATTGCCTCAGCTCAAAACTTTTTGGCTAAATCTCTGCTAGTAAACATAGAGGTAGCCATGTCTAATAGAGTTCTATTCTTTCTTTTAGCCACTCTATTTTGTTGAGGAGTTTTAGGGGCTGAAAACTCCTATTTAACTCCCACTCATCACACCAATTGAAGAATTTTTTATTCTCGAATTCCCTTCCATATTCGATTCTAATGTTCTTGATGGTCAATTCTTTTTCTACTTGAATTTTCTTACAAATGTTTACGAATTCAATGAAGGCTTCAGATTTCTCTTAAGCTTGCTATCCAAGTAAAATGAGAGAAATCATTAACAACTACCATGAAATATTTCTTACCTCCTAAACTCTCTATTCTATTTGGACTAGCCAAGTCCATATGATAAGCTGTAGAGGTCTAGATGTCCCTATTTGTGTAGTCTTTCTGTGAGAAACTCTAGTTTTTTTCCCATTTGATAACCTTTGTACAATGGGTTATTGACAATTTTACTTAGCTTGGGAAGGTCCTTGACTATTCTCTTCTAGCTAAGCCTAGCAAGATCCCTAAAATTGAGATTGCCTAATCTTTAAGGCCAAAGATTGGTCTCATCATTTGGGAAATGGGATAACTGTCCCCTTCTTGAGGATAGGGATCTATGACATAGCAATTATCACTTGTCCTTACACTTTGGTTAGGATGTTGTCCTTCTTGTGATCCATGATCACACAACCTTCCTTTCCAAATTATACTAAGTAGTCTTTATCACATATTTGGCTTATGCTAACCAAATTATGCTTGAGACCTTGCACATAAAGAGCTTTGGTGAATTGTGGAATATCGGGAGAAACTATGGTTCCTATCCTAAGAATCTTGGTAGTGTTTCAATCACCAAACGTAACATATCCACCTTATGCTTCCTCAAATTGTATAAATAGTTTCCTCCCACTAGACATGTTCCTTAAGCACCCACTATCCAAATACCATCTCGATGTTGAATGACCAAACACTTTGGTTCATCCTTTCTTATGCATACTCTTTTAACCAAGGTTAGTTTAGAGTTTTATCTTTTGACACTTTCTTGTTGGGCTAAATCCTTCTTTCTTTGAATGTTTCTATTTTCAACTTTTTGAAAATAATTTCTTTTGTTAACATTCTTTCCATTTTAAATTTTTCTTAAAGATTGCATTCTTTGGGATTTGATGTCATTAGTCTTTTTTCTATAATCCACCTTGATGTGTCATTTTATGCCACAATAATAGTAATGGAATTGGGGCCTTCTAAGGATAGAGATTATGTTGACTTCCTTCATTTTATGCCCAAGTTGCAACCATGGCATTTCCCTTTGACTCGGACTTGCTCTTCTTACTACTACAATCCTCAACAATATGTCTTCTCCTTTTGCATTCATAGAAAATTAGAGGTTCATTGGAGAAATCCTTCTTCTTTCTATGGTTAGAAAAGTATATTCTCACATGTTTGTTCTTAGAGTAATCCCTTGCATTCTTCTGAAAGAACTTCTTGAACTTCTTAGCCACTAAGGCTAAGTCATCATTCAAATCCTTCATGGATCCGAAAGGTTCCTCTACCTTAAGGGCTATGCCCTTCTTCTTGGTAGTGACCTTTATAGTAGCATCAAACATTTGAAGGGAGCCTATCAATTCTTCTAATTCGATAGTTTTAAGGTCTTTATTCTCCTAAATCACAGTCACTTTAGGTCTAAACCTTTTAGGGAGTGACCTAAGGACTTTTTGGACTACTTTCAATTATAGGATGTCCTCTCCTAGGCTTCTTATGACATTAACCAAGTTAGATAACTTGACATGGAATTGAGATATTTCCTCATCTTCTTCCATCTCTTGTGCTTCAAGTTGTGTAGAGTACATTTGAAGCTTTAACATTTTAATGGCACTCGTTCCCTCATGAGTGACCGAGAGAAACTTCCAAGCTTTTTTGGTTGTCTTAAGGTGAGCTATCCTCCTAAACTCATCTGGAGATAAACCACTAGCTATGGCATTAAGTGCCTTAAACTTGTGAGCATCTACCTCGGTGGTGCTCCACTCACCCTGTGGTTTATCAGGTTGTATATAACCATTGATTATAACACCCCCTATGGTCGAATACATTAAGAAAAATCTCTATGCAAGATTTTCAATACCCATAGTCACTTCCATTGAAGATTAGAGGTGTGCTAATGGACATTCCATTATCTTCTCTAGCCATCTACTATTGTTCTAGGATTTTTGTTAGGATCTAACTCGGATTGTTAAGCCCTATGTGATAAACCTAAGCTTTTATACCAATTGAAATACAGTGTAGGTTATCCTAGAGGGGATGAATAGAATTTCTAAATTTATTTGCCCCTTTTGGTTGTTAAGATCAATTTTAATTCAGTTTTAGTTCTTTTGAATTAAAGATAGTGTGAGTGAGTGTTAGCAAAGTGACTACTCAGGAATGTTGTCAAACTGATGATGCGTAGGAGTAGATATGCCTTTGAATATAAGGAAACAAGCAATCATATAAAAAAACTACAACACAAAGTTTATAGTGGTTTGGCATGAATGTACGCATCTTGTTTAAGATTGAAAGAATATAATCAAGGTTAAAATCATAAAACCTATTACTTTCCTAGCAAACTAGCAATACTCAGTGTCTCTAGCGAGTGTGTCTTATACTTTTGGTGTCTCTGGTGGGAGAGGTCTACACTTCCAGTGTCTCCGATAGAAGTGCTCAAGTTTCAAGTATTTAAATAAAAATACTAAAGCAAGTGTTACCACTTGAAGATTGGTTTCACTTTTCACACAGGTTGGGGTTTCTCCTTGTTAAGCTTGAAGTGAGTGGTAATCCCCAAAGCTTCTAGTGGGCTCTTCAACCTTGTAGAGCCTTCACTGGTGGGTTGCTCCTTCTTAAACAAGTGTGCCTTAACTTTCCCACAAGGTTCTTTAATAGGGTTTCACAATGGATAACCCTTGATGTCTTCCTCTTTGTAGATTTTCATTAGTAATGGTAGAGAAGAAAAGAGAATGGTTTTGGGATATGATTTACCTAGTTTATGCTCACAACAAAGATAAGAGTTGAATGAGGAGTAGAGTCTCTCAAGATTTTCCCAAACTTTTTGTAAGAACTATTAGAGAACTCTTTAGAGCTCATCTCTTTTTATATTGGATGAGAATAAGACTCATCCATCGATTTGGAATAGCCCCCAATGGTCAAATAGGCATTTCTTCGATTTGGAATCTTTTTTGAAATGAGGTTCATGTCAGTTGGAATTAGGCACTATGGCTCGATCTTGGATCAAGCCTATGCCAGCTAGTTCGATCTGGGATCAAACTTGTGTCAGGTGGCTCAAGCAAATACCAGCAATCTAAGTAAATTATGCTTAGACAATGAAACCAAAGAATTCCTGGTTCGATCTAGGATCGATTCGAGATCGACCAGGGATCAATCCAATAAGGGAAGGATCGATCCTTTAAGTGATGGCTCGAGGCGGCACCCCTTGGCTTGATCCAGGATCGATTCGTCTAGTCTATTGAATGCTCAAAAAGCCTTGGAAAGGCTAAAAATGGCTTAGGATTGGTCCACTAAGGTCCGGGGAGGTCCATAAACCCTCTCATGCCCCTTTAGGGCCTTTAGTTCATTTTGGTCTTGTTACCTTACCTTATTTACCTTTGTGAGCTCGAAAGTAGGCATGAACCCTTCAGGATGTTTCACATGTTCTTGACTTGATCTTCTTAAAGACTTCTTGGCCTTTAAATATAAGCTTCATGTAGCTTGGACCCATGAATCTCCTAGACTCCAACATGACTCTGCACATTTTCTAGTCTATACATTACATGTATCTTATAGTTCAGGGAATTTTATAATATTTACATTAATAAACTCCATTTGATCTCTAATCCGCTTTATCTAGAATCATTACTCTATGATCTCCTCATCATCTATGCATCAATTTGGGGTAAGCGTGATAAGCTCAATAAGAAATAGGTAAACTATAGGTAACATTGGATCAAGACTTAGCACAATTACACAAAACCAAACCATTATTTTTCACGTATTCTAAACAATATACAGAACAATGTAGTTCATAAATCAATCTTTCACGATACTAAGCATGTTGTAAAAGTACAATATCATGTGTAGAACTAAAATCAATATGAAGCGTACACTTTTAGATTAATCAGAATAAAATAGACCTGAAACAAATATCATATCATAACTAAATTAGAACAGAACTTATAACTGATATCAAAGTCAATACATATACTAGTTCACACCATTTATACCCCGATGAAAAGGACTAGAACAGTTTGCACGATATACCCAGTGAGGTGGGTTAGTACTACCAATTGGGCTAATAGTGAGTATCCATATAACAATTCACATCATATACCCAGTGGGGTGGGTTTTAACAGTTCACACCATATATCTGGTGAGGTGGGTTCCATCAAGAAATCCCCTTAATGGGTAGGGTGGCTTTATAACAGAACATATCATTCTCTTATAATTTCAATCATAACATATAAATCATATAACCAACATGTACAGGTTATTTAGAATAACTAATTCAAAACAAATATAATAGATATTGCTTGATCCACCACCTAAGCACAATCTACAAATAATCTTTCAAAACAATACAAATTTGACTAGAAACGTTACTTTTTGAAAATCATGAACAATAATATAAGAAATCAGTACTTTTCTTTGAAAAATAGAGATTCAAGAATACTACAAACCTATAGAATACAGATTTGAAATAAAACATGTAGGTTTCTGTGCAAATTAGTAAACTAAAACTTTTAATGATATAAACAAATTAAAAAAATCGTAAATCAATATTTTATGTTTTAAGAACAAAACCCTATTTCAAAACTCTTGATTTTTTCTTCAAATATAGTTTTACATATAGTAACAGTATAAAATGGATTCAAAATAGAGACTATAGCACTCTAAGATCTTAACGAATTGAAAAAAAAATCATAAAACACTTGTGTTCTTAAAGGTTCAATTTCTCCTTTCAAAAACCTTGTTTTAAAAACTTTAAGTAAATTAAAACTAGTGAAAAATGACTTCAATCCTTTCAAAAAATGGATTCAAAACAATAGAGTAAAAGAAATCTATAAACCTATGAATGAAAACAATCATAGTTTATCAGTGTTCTTACCTCTTAACTTGTAGATTTGTTCCTAAGCCTTTCGTTCTTCAAAAAATCCCAAAATCCCTTGAAAAACCTAGCTTTTCTCTTCCTTTTCTCGTCCTCTTTCTCTATGATATTTCTTTAGGGTTTCTATGATGATTTAAGTAAAAAATAATCCAACTTATAGACCCATAAAGAGTCCCATAACAATTAGAAACCCCCTTGAAGGATAGTCAGGAAATGTGACTTTCCTGTTTCAATCCAGAACAAGGTGATTGATCAGGAGGTGCCTGATTGATTAGGGATACACCCGATTAATTGGGCCTCCCTAAACAGATCAATCGGGGGTCCTCCTGATTGATCGGGCTAGAGCCTTTTAAATCTTTTTTTTTTAAGTCTTGCTCACTAATCTGACCATATCCTATTCATTCGAACTTGGAATTGCTCACCGTTTATTTTGTTGGAATCTATAATTTCATGCATTTCCAATGACATATGAGTTTTCCACTAATTATTCCTCTATTTTTATTGGTGTGTCTCTAAAGTTGTGCTAATTTACAGTTTAATACATATAAATTTAAATTGTTATAAGTGTATGCGGAACACATATATCATGAGTGTACTCTATAAGTGCAACACGTGTGTGAAATATGTGCATACATGTGAGGGGTGTTACAAGAACTATGGTCCATACAGGCAGTTCAATAGACATTCTCCTCTACTCAGATTTTCATTGGATGAATTTAAAGAAATTTAACATGGATCCTAACTCTTCCCTCTAGTTAGTTTTAATGGCCAGCTCACACTAGCCATGGGAAATATTAGGTTGCTAGTATCTCTTGGTTTAGTCACTCTCATGATAGACTTTTTGATAGTGGATGCACCCTCTCCATATAATGCAATCTTAGGGAGGAATTGGATCCACAAAGTGAAGGCAATCCCTTCCATTTATCACCAATGTCTTCGATTTTCTACACTTAAAGGGTTAATAGAAGTCTGAGGAGATCAAACCTTAGCATGGAAATGTTATGCTCTCGTAATGAAGACTAAGCATCAACAACATACTTCCTTAGATTAATAGCAATTATAGAATGGGACCCTATATCTACACCTTTAGGGTCCATAAGTCTCAATGATAGAAGAACTTGAAGAAGTAATACCAGACTCTGAAGAGCAGGACCATGCCACTCAAATCAAAGCAAACTAACCAAAAGAATGCAAAGAACAACTCTCCCTCTTCTTGAATTAAAATAAGGAAGTATTTGCATATTCTCTAAAAGAAATTCTTGGGATCGATCAAGAACTCTAACTCACAAGCTTAGTGTTGACCCTTGTTATTCACCTGAGAAGCAAAAGGAAAGGAGGTTCGCTCCTGTGCAAAACCTTATCATCGAGGAAGAAGTTTAAAAGCTCCTACAAGTTGGTTCAATTCAAGAGGTCTAGTACTCGAATGGCTAGAAAATGTAGTGGTGGTCCCCAAAAAGAACGGGAAATGGAGGATATGCGTGGACTACACTGACCTTAACAATGCCTGTCTCAAAGATAACTTTCCACTTCTAAAGATTGACCAAATCGTGGATGCCACAACTGGCCATGAAATTTTATAATTCATGGATGCATACTCGGGGTATAATCATATCCCCATGCATCCATCTAAACAATAAAAAACTTATTTCATCACTGAGCAAGGATTATATTGCTATCGAGTCATGCTTTTTAGCCTGAAAAAATGTAGGATCCACTTACCAAAAGCTCATCAACAAAATCTTTAATGATCACATCAGCACCAACATATAAGTTTATGTAGATGATATGTTAGTAAATTGACAATGTAGAAAAGATCATATTCTCCATCTCTCAAAAGTATTCCAACTTTTAAAAATGTATCAGATGAAACTCAATCCCGCGAAATGAACCTTCGGAGTGTCCTCAGTCAAGTTCCTAGGATATTTGGTCACATAAAGGGTGATAGAAGCTAATCCAACTCAAATCAAAGCATTGGTCAAGATGCCCTCTCCCACTTACATCAAGGAAGTACAAAGACTCACTGGAAGGACAACAATCTTGACCAGGTTCATCTCCAAATCCAACGACAAATAAAATTCCTTTCAACTTTTGAAGGAAAATAAAAGGTTTTAATGGAATGTACAGTATGAAGTAGCTTTTAAATAGCTAAAATAGTATCTCAGCTCCCCTCCCTTACTTTCAAAGCCCTAACCAGGAGAGATGCTTTTCCTCTACATCTCTATCTTGTTAGTAGCAGTTAGTTCAGTCTTGCTAAGAGATGATGGGAGCCAAAACCCCATCTACTACACTAATAAAACTCTTTTTGATGCTGAGACATGATACACTCATTTGGAGAAAGCAGCACTTGCCTTGCTAAGCGCGTTATGTAAGCTATGCCCATACTTTTAAACACACACCATTGTTGTTATCACAAGTCTCCCAATTAGAGAAGTCCTATCCAAAATGGAAGAGTCAACAAATGGGCTTTAGAACTCAAGGAATTCAATATACAATATACAATATCAACCCCAAATCGCTCAGAAAGGTCAAGCCCTTGCAGATTTCATGGCTAAGTTTTCACCAAAGACATCTAATTACTCTCTAAAAGAGAAATCACTTTCAACCTGGAAATTATTCGTAAACAGAGCCTCAAACACAAAAGGTGCAAGAGCAAGGGTCATACTTATCCCCTTGGAAGAAGACATCTTAGAACAATACATAACTTTGGATGCTTTGATAACTTGTTATCACTCTAGAAGAAGAATACTAGGTATCAGAGCAGGGGTTGTACTTCCATTGTTTTCCATTTCATCTTTCTTTCAATTCCAAATGTTCACATAATCACTTATCAAATATAGTCTCCAAATCTGTATAAGATTCTACAGAATCCAAACTTGGCTACTCTGATACCAAGTTGTAATGCTCCCGAACCTAGACTCGGATAAGATCTGTATGCACCCTAGATTAGGATCGTTACATTGATTCTATGACCAATTTTCACAATCAAATACTCATACATTTACACATGATCTCATAGTTCATTTCCTTATATTTCACGATACACAAATCTTATAGTCCATAGTCTAGATTCATAGTTAGCGGAAACAAAATCATCTTCATTAGTCCACAATGGCTCAATAAATCACAACGGATGTCTTAACATAATCCAAAACAATTAGTCTTTCATTTTAATCATGGTCTCATATTAATACTTTTATTTACAATGTTCAATTACCTTATATTCCATTGTCAAAATTCACATGGTAGTGGAAGCGATTTAATATTCAGAAGCCCATAATAATTCAAAACATAATAGTGAAAATATCACATAACATAGTCGTATCGATAATGATGTAGTAGAAAAGATACCATAAATTACTAAAGTGAGACAATGTATCAAAACATATAACCAACTGCATAGTGGAGTGCCCTTTCAACTAAATAGAAATCAAAGGAAATACAAGTCTCTCAAAGGTCACATTAATCTAATCAAATGGGTCTGATAACTATGAAAAATTTGAACTACAAAGATATGAGGTCCTCTCTATGTAGCTTCATGGGCATACCCTGCGAACAATATCAATCTAAAAAACATAACGGCTGGGTTAGTTCTAACCTATAAGAAATTATACTGAATACAAATAATATGAAGTAAGAAGCATGGATCTAAGTACTAGCATGTTCAAAAACCAATTCGGAACTAAACAGAGAATGAACAACAATAATATCATCCTTGTATGAAACTGAACGATAGACATAAATCAAACTAGTATCAAAACTCCAAAGCTAAGCACAACCAATGTCGAAGTCTTTGAGTCCAGAATTCCATAATCCAAAGGGTTTGATGACCAAATAATTCCCAATACGAATATCAAAGTTAATAAATTCGAAGTCCAATATGAACTTAAAGTCCAATAAGAGTTTCAATACAAAAGTCAAAGTCAATGGTTCCAAAGACCATTAGTTCAAAGGGTTTAACGTTCAATAATTCAAAGGGTTCAACCTTCAATAATTCAAAGTCCAGTAGTTTGAAGATCCAAGCTCCAATAACACACACCCTTACCTGAAGGTTGAGGGTCTAGAGGTGTCCAAAGTCTAAAGTTTAAATGACTCATGCCTTTACTCGAAGGTCAAGGCTCAAAGGTGTACAAAGGTGTAAAGTCTAAGTGACACATGCCCTTACCTAAAGGTCAGGGCCCAGAGGTATCCAAGGTAGAAAGTCTAACTAAAACATGCTCTCACCTGAAGGTTGGAGCCCAAAGGTGTCTAAAGGTTATTCATAGCTGGTGATAGGGCCCACAGAATCAATGGTCACACTTAGCCCGATGATGGGACCCATAAAATCAATGGTCACACCTATCCTTGTGACGAGGCCCAAAAAATAAATGGTCACACTTAGCCTTGTAGCGTGGCCTAAAGAATTAATGGTCATACTTAGCCTTGTGACAAGGGCCAAAGTAGTCCACGGTTCGAAAGTTCAACTAGTTTCACATTAATGAATTCAGAAGGTTCACATGATCTCAATAATTGGCACAATGATATAAATTCATAGAAAAACTTAGGCATATGGTTGCCATGATTTGAAAGGGATCACACTTGTCACTTGAATTTAATCAATTCAATGATAAGTCACAATTTCAAAGATACAAGTCCACATAGATTCAATGTTAGTACATGATTTAATAATCATAAAATCAGATTCACAATAAGTCACTAAAATTTCACATAGAATCATTGGTTTAAAGCTTACAATGAGGTTCAATGGTCTACATAATTCACATGACACATGGTAATTCATAGAATTCAATGAAGTCAATGAGTTAAATAAGATTTCCACATAAATTTTCAAAGATTTCAATAGTTTTCCAATGGTTCTATATGTAGAGACCAAACAAAACATCACAGCTAGATTTTCACACAAAGGGAAAAGTAAGATTGTGCACTAAATTGATCATTTATAGAGTAGATCTTACAGGATTCACATAAGAACAACTAAAATTCAAATGATCTAAAGATGCAATGAAGGAATCAATTCGTACAGTGATTAAGAGCAATAATCACTCACCAAATAAGCTTACATTCAATGATCAAGCAAGGTTCAATGACTTGAGGTAAATATTTCCAAAATTCTCAAAGGATTCAAACACAAGTCCATAGAATCTGGAAAGTTTAAGAAGAAGGACACATCATAATAAGCATAGAGAGCATAATTATTTACTAACTATATAGATTCCTTTGATTCTCTTCAATTTCCTCTTTCCCAATTCAATTCAATCCTCTTCTCCTATAGATTATACATGTATACACATCAATATTCATTATAGAATTTAAATCTAATATTGAAATTCTAAAAATCCCACCAATTTTCCTAGATCTAGAGGTTTTAGAGCTTACCTTGAGCTTCTTCTCCTCTTTCTCTCCAATTCTTCCTCTTCTCAGTCTCTTAACTTTCTTCAAATGTTTTTAGGCCTAAATTGAGTAATATAGAGGTTAAATATCATCACACACGGATTTCCACACTTAGGGTCAAGGTAGGCAAAATGGTCATTTCAGACCTATATTTTTCCAGTTTTCAACGTTGGAGGGCTCTAAAACATCTTCGAGCGCTCCAAAAATTCTTAAGCACTCCACCAAATCTTAAGACCTTTATAGCACTCCTAAGTATCCTAAGATTTTTAAGTGTTCCAAAATTTCTCGAGTGCTCCAAAAAATTTTGAGCGCTCCAAATTGTCAAATTTTGAAATTTTGCATTTTTGGGTTTTTTTTTTTTTGTTGCATGGACTCATCCCCAATGTGCATGGGAAAGTTTATCATCAAGTTAAGTCCTTAAATTCAGCTTTAAATCATCCACTATTGGGGATCCTACATTGGTCTTGGATTTCCATCCAGACTCTCCTCACCCGTCAAGTTTCTTATCATTAAAGTAGGCTAAACTTATGTGGGGTGTTGTAGATGCGGCGGAATGTGTGGCAAAAAGGCTTGGTCTTTTAAAAGTCCATGGTTTGGGACTTAAAGTGTGCTTCTAGATTTCAAGTTTTTTTTTTTTTATTGTTAATGTCCATGCACAAAATAATGTGTGTACATGTAGTGGTCATGTTGTATAGGACTTTATGATGTAAATTAAATACCCATGTAAGTCCAAGAAGAGAGTCCGGGAAAGCACCAAGAAGATGGACTTGAAGTTGAAATGACCAAACCAAAGAGACTCAAGCGTTGTTAAAGAATCCCATGTCTAAAGTGCAAGCCACCTCAAGAAAACCAACTGTTAGAATTTAAAGGTAAAATCATAAAATATTGGTAAGTGGTAATGGGGTGTTTGGGTATGGACCTAATCTTAGGTGGACTTAGAATGACTTAAAAATGGATAACCCAAACTTAAAAAAGATTCCATAAAGATTAAACCAATGATGGATCAAGATTGGTAAAAATTAAATTGTACTAAAAAGGAAGTATGGGTCAACTTAAAATAGCCATATCTTTTGATCCAGATGACCTCTCGTGAGCCATAAATACTCAAATTGAACGGTTCAACAAGTTCCTTTTAAAAATGGAAAAATAATATGTTTGATATTCTCAAATGACTATATTTTTTACCATTTAAAAAAATATGTTGTGGATGTTTGAATGAGTTTCTCCACTCTATAAATAGAGGCACTAACCCTAATGAATATACAACTCCTGTGCTTGAACAAATAATAATATCTTGGTAAGAGAGAGCTAGAGAGAACCTATTAGCCTATGAGTTAAACCATTGTTGGCTTATGACCTAGAGAGTTATTCTATATAGTTAAACCCATTCAAGGTCACTTGTAAGCTTCCTAAACTTCTTTAGTTACATTTCTTGGAAGCAAAAAAAGTCTTTATACAAGTTAAATTCACCTACATAAGAAACATCTTGAAGAACAAAGTTTCTCTAATCTTTAACTTTTCGTAGCCTTTGCTAAAGTCACTGAAGGTGGATTCTTCACCAAAGGCATTCATGAAGCACTTGCCGGAGTCACCAAGTGCGGGTTAGTCCATCAGAGTCATTGAAAAGAGCGTACCCACTAAAGTTAATGAGAGCGCACTTACAAGGGAGTGGATTATCTATTACTTGCAAGTAAATCTTTAGGTTTATTATTATTTTTCTATAATAGTTAGTGATCTATTAATAAAAATTAAATAGACTTAAAGGAGCCAGTTAGAGAGTGGATGTAGGTTGGAGGGCCGAACCACTATAAATTTGTGGTGTTGTGTTTTTTTGTATTTTCTCTTTAGTGATTGTTTCTGTTTATTTTGGTTATGCAAAGCAGCCCAACACAATAAGTGACTCTAACTAAGGCTAAAATTAAAAGATTAACTTAACTATCTTAGGGAATTTATCATCCATACTCTCACTCTATTATAGGCAATCCTATAGTACATAACAGAGTCCCATGGTTGATGATAAATTCATAGAAAAGAGATTTACTTAATGAAAATAATTTTTGTTGCATAATTAAATTAAAAGAAAATTAAGTAAATCATAAAGAGGGTGAATAAATTATTTTAAAGAATTTTAAATAAGTTTAAGAATCCTATTCACCCCCCTCTAGGATCCATTTTGAGATTTTTCAATTGGTATCAGAGCATACCCCAAAAATTTTCAATTGGTATCAGAGTTGATTGCTCTTGATTGGGTTTAACCACCCGAACTAAAAGATCTGATATTTCTAAAATGGTTGAGGGAATGTCCATAGATAGATCATCTTATTGTGATGGGTTTAACTATATTGAATGAAAGGTGTGAATGCAAATCTTCCTTAAATCAATGGACTTTGGCATCTGGCATTTAGTTAAGAATGGTTAGACTAGATCCACCAAACCCAAAAGTGAGTGGAATAAGGCTGAAATAGATGGATACAATATTAATTGTAAAGCCTTAAACGCCATAATATGAGCTGTTAATGAAAATGAAATGACTTAAATTTGTAACTTAGACTCCACCAAGGATGCATGGGATCTTATTAAGATGACCCATGAAAGTAACCCAATTTCATCAGAAGATGAATTATCATGTAGTGAGAATGAATCCTCCTACACTATTAGAACCATGTTGGCCATCACCGATCTTCCCATTGATAGTGAAGAAGAATCAAGTAGTGATAATAATGGTGATGAAGAGATTGAAGATATCCAAGATGCCTTTAACAAGTTGTATTTAAAAAGTCTAAAACTTGTAAAGGAAAACTCTAGACTTATAATGAAAAATATAGAATTAAAAGTCAAATACACATATCTAAAATCTAAGTTGGAAGAACTTGGTAAATCTTTTGAAGAGAAAAAGATTCTGGAGAAAACAAGCGATGATCTTCTAAGGGAAAATCAAATCAATGCAAGGAAAATACAT
>JAOXJP010079577.1:0-15025 GCA_025762735.1 Platanus orientalis
TGACTTGTGAGGAGATCTTGATCTTACTTTTACCTTTTGTATGGGCATTCTTTGGATTCTTATTCCTTTGGTCAAGGAGGCTGTGAGATTTCTTCTCATGCTCTTTTAACTCATTTACTTGAGCAAGTAGATCAATTGATCTTTCGACAATTCGTAGCATGTGAGGTCAACACTCTTTTTGTTCTGTTCTAGAGATTTAACTTTTTTATTCAAGTTCTAGAGTATTGTTAGACAAGATTTCATTGTTCTTAACTAGTTTCCTCTTTTCTACCTTCCTATTTATTTTTTCCAAGTTGAGGAATATTTTTACCTCACTTAGTTTCTTCTCTAGGAGATTTATGTTCCATTTTAAGGTTTGATGATTTTCTCCTGAGTTGGAAGCCAAAGACCTCAATTCTAATTCTCTCATTATTTTCTTTAGTTCTTCATTTTCATTTGAGATATTATAATTTATAATAAGTAGTTCATTCTTCTCAACTAGGAATTTATATTGATTTTCATTGATGTTGTGAAGTTTTAGTTCTAAAAAGTTTACCTTCCCTTTTAATTCCTTTTCTAACTCAAAAAAAGTTTTCATTTTCTTAAGTTAAACATGTGGTTTTCTTCTTAAGTGCCTTGGCAGTATTGTCCAATTCTATAAATTCTATATAGAGTTAGTTGAAGGCTTCTTGGATGTTATCTTCATTCTATCACTTTCAAATTCATTTCCATCGAGTAAATCCTTAGGTATACCAAAGATCATAAGGACTTTGGATTCTAATGAGATGTCTTCTTTACAAGATATTGTTTCATCTCTTGATGAATTTGGGACACTCCAGTGGGTATTTTCAATAAGATCCCATGCTTCTTTAGTGGTTCCCAACATGCCTATTCTACAGAGATCATCTAGACTCAGGGCATGATGTAGAGCAGTTAGTGCTTTGTGATTGGCTTCATAAGTTTCCACTTCAGACTCTATCCACTCACTTGGGCGTGTGAAAGGTGTAGTATAGCCGTCCACTACTAAGCCCCACACTTGATGGCCTAGAGATTTTAGGAATATGGCCATACAAGCTTTCCAATAAATGTAGTTTGTCCCATTGAAGTATGGAGGAGTAGAAATTGACCAACCTCCATTTTTAGACATTTTATTGTTTTTTCAAAATTCTTTTACAAGTTCGTTAATAGGTCTTCCTCTACGAATTTTGATCTTTCTACTCTGGTGGTTAGACCGTTTACTTGCAACCTCACTCTGATACTAAGTGAAGTTCCAATATTGATCCTAGAGGGGGGTGAATAAGATATTTTAAAATTCTTTTCAACTACCCGGAATTCAATTGCTTGTTTTAATTAGTCAAGTTGTTCATAATGATTTATTACAATTGAATTGTGTGTGTGTGTGTATATATATATATATGAGTTCAATTGTATTGCATGTGAAATAATATCAATATATGTAAGTGGTTTGGCACAACGGCCTACATCCACTCTCAAAAAAGCTTACCACCAAGCTAAATAATTTTATTAAGATTGATAGTATTATAATCAAGGCTTAAATTAGCAAAGAGCCTAATCTACTTCCCAAGCAAGCTACACTCGGTGTCTTCGACGGGTGTAGTCTATGGTCTACTCTTCCGATGTCTCCAGTAGAAGAGCTACGGGTACACACTACCGGTCTTTAACAGTAGTGCTAATTCTCCCGGTGCCTCTGGCAGGAGAGGTCTCAATACTTTAATAAAAATTGAAAGGCAAGGATTACCTCTTTGAAAGTTGGTGTTGCCTTATACATAAGATGGGGTTGTTTCTCCTTGAGCAAGATGTAACTATAGCTCCCCAATTATTTATTAGTTGACTCCTCAAGTTGGTTAAGCCAACACCAGTGGGTTGCTCCTCCTTAAGTAAAATGTGACACTCAATCCCACACTTTTTCTTTTTAGATTTCTTTTTTGGACAACCTTTGTAGCCTTCCTCCAGAAGATATGGCTTAGCAAGGTTGGAGAGGTGGCAATGTGATGGTCTTAGGTATAGATTTACATATCTAAACATAGTGAGAGATTCTTCAAAGATTAGAGGGACTAAATATCTCAAGATCTACCACAATGGACAAATTGAGTATATGAGATTTTTGCAAGAACCATTAAGTTGTTCATGGGAGGTCATCCTCTTTTATATTGGATGAGAATGATGCTAGTCTATTAGATTAGAACATCCTCAAACAGTTAAATGATATTGGCCATTGATTGGAAATCGATTTATGAAGTTTAGACCGTTATACAATGTTTTTGCAACTTTAGATCGATTCAAGAGCAAAAAACACTCAGAACCTGCAACCTGAGAGTTGTTGGGTCGATCCCAAATCGATCCAAATAATTTGAATCGAAGTGGATCGATCCAAATCCTCTATATTGCCTTCTAAAAACTTAGAAATGTTATAGAGATCTTCGAATCGCTCCTCCATGGTCTGGGAAGGCCCGTAGACCTTTGGACCCTTGGTCCACCTTGACTACATCACTTTACCTGATTTACCTTGTGTAAGCTTGGAGTGAGTTGTAGATCCTTCGGGATGACTCGCATGCTCCTAGTTTACTCTCTTGAGGTCTTATTGGTGTTTAGTGATGATCTTCATGAGGCTTTGACTCAAGAACCTCCTAGACTCTAACATGACACCACTCATATCCTAGTCTATACAATACATTTATTTTAAAATTTATGGAATTTACAACACATTATATTTACATTAACAACCAATGAGGCTTCTTGACAAGAAGGAACAGGTGCTTTGAAACAAAGTCGTGCCTTACATAAAGGTCTTATGGCGAAATCACTCAGAGAAGAGGCCACATGGGAATGTGAAAATGAAATGAGGGACAAATATCAACATTTATTCCAAAACTAAGGTACATTTTAAATTCATGGACTAGTTTTTTATAAGTGGGGAAGGATGTAACACCTCGCATCCAAGTTAGGTAAGTTTAGAGAATCAAACCCGACACCATGTGTCTATTTATACAACCCTTGGCATTGTGAGCAAGGGGTGAATCTCGGTGCTCTAAGGAGCCAAACATGACCTAAGAGAGTTTAAATGACAATTAGACTGATAATATAGGACTTTGGTAGGCCAAAAATGGATTTCATGAGTTTAGGTGCAATACTAGAGGATTTCAAGCGATCGAGCCCATTTTCGATCGATCGAAATCCCATTTCAAGGGTCGAGCAACCCTCAAAAAAAGGGGTTCAGGTTTTTAAAAAGACCATAGCCAGAGCGATTGAAAGAATTTTCAAGCGCTTAAAATGACTCGAATGATCAAAAATAATATCAATCAATCGAAATAAAATTTTTGAGTGGTCAAAAATAATTTCAACCGATCGAACCTGGGCATAATCCTCCTCAGGATTTGTGCCTGCATGTGATTTACCATATTTTCATGGGAAAACCCTAGGTGACAATCATAAACCCTAATTTTGCCTCTTTTGGGGATAAAATAGCATAAAGAGAGGAAAAGATAGAGAGGAGAAACTTTGGGAAACTTGGGAGAAAGGAGAAGAACCCTCTTCTCCAAGTGCTTGGCAAGTTCCAAGGAGCTGAGATCTAGCTTAGCTTAGGGTTCACTTTAAGTTTCTCATAATTTATTTATGGATTTTGATTATGAAACTATGGTTTAATCTCAGATGAGGAAGATCTTTGAAAGTAAGCAAGTTGTGGAAGAGCATCTTGAAAGCTAGAGGTTTCAAGGTTTGGTGAGTGGATACACAGTTTGTACATACTCTTCGATTCTTAAGTTCATAGAAGTGTGATTCCTATTCTATGTTTTAAAATTTTGGAGTTTTAATCTCTATGGAATTGGTTTGGTGAATGGATATGAAGTTTGTGCTCACTTTTCGTTTCTTATGATCTTAGATTTGTTGAAATAAGCTTTGATTTGGTGGATTTGCATCTAATCTCTATGAGCATGTTGATTTCCTTATGTTGGATCCTGGTTCCCTTGATTTGAGCATGATAGGAATGTTGAATTACCCTATTCTCATGAATTCTTGGAATGTGGATATAGTTACATGATATTAGCATCTTTGTTGAATGAGTTTAACCATTTTTACTCTAATGGAAAAAAAGGTATTGGAGTTGGATTCTTACGGTTGGGAGGGTATGGAAGATTCTATGTGGTATGTTATGGATTTTCTTTGATTTTTCCTTTTGAACCCCCAAATTCTTGATCCCTACCTATTTTTTGTATTGTCATATGATTAGATCTCCATGATTTATAAGTCTTTAGCAGGCCTATGAATCCCTTGCATTAGCCTATTACTTATTTTGGCGAAATCTCTTTGATTTATGTTAATTCATGTTGAATTGTGTTAATTCTGTTGATTCTCATGTTAGAATCCTAGAATTTCAATGTATTACGTTAGGCTTTACAGTCATTGAGAACTTTTTGTGGCATAAGCATATTGTTTTTAGCATTGTTTACTTTGGTATTTTCGTGAGACATCGTTTTTGAACTCCTACATGAGTTTTGAAGCACTTGAGCTACTCGGTTTTTAACGTTGGTTGTGTTGGGCATGAAAATGTTTTACATCCCTTAGAATTTGATTAAACATTCTCATTTGCATTTGGGTTTTGGACTCGATTATTAGATTTGCATCATTAGTTTTGGTTTCACATACGATATTTGGACATATGGATATCTTTTGTAACACATACTTATATAGTAATATTTTACTTTACATAAACATGGATTTGATAGATCAATTTTGGATATGTGGATTTATTATGATACCCCTTTGTGCCTGGAGACCCTTAAGTGGGTTGGTCTTTACAACCCTCAAGTACCCTACCGTCGAGTCACATCAATAGACGAAGGGGCATTAATTTTTCAGTTATTCTTATTGTACGGTCTTTGTGACCCTAGAGGCCCTTTTTGTTGTGGGTTTCCCTTCTTGGGCCTGTAGACCCCTTATAGGTTGGTCATTATGACCCTCTAATACTCAATCACCGGGTCACATTAATAAGTGAAGATGGCCTTAATGGCTCAATATATGTATGCCTAGTCACCTGACTTTATAAATGGTGTCATCATATACCCAATCATCTAGTCACATTAATAGGTGTAGATGACACTAGTAGCTCATTGATTCTATACACATTGGTCTTGTGACCTCGGAGACCCTTAGTGGGTTGGCTATTCCTGGCAAAAGGCTTCTTTGTGAGCAGTGTGTGCATGTTTCAAAATTTGTCGGAGACCCTACATGGGTTATATGTCTTACTTTGTCAAAAACTCTACATGGGTTTTATGTCTTGTTTTTCCGAAGACCTTATATGGGTTATATATTTTACTTTGCTGGAGATCTCACATGGGTTATATGTTTTGGATTTGTCGGATACCCATCATGGTTTGTTTACATTCATATTTGGTTTATCGAAAGCCCAATATGAGTTTATCTACATTTGGTTTCAGTATTCAACGAAAACTCTCATGGGTTAGCATATAACATATGTATGGTTTGGTTTTGGTTTGCTTTGGACACTCATATGGTTACCTTGTAGTATGAACATATTTTGAATCATAGTAAGGATATATCTATAACATACTTGTTACAGTCACATACACGTTTTGATTCCTTACTTTATCTTGATTCATCATTTCTACTATTGCATTTGTTTTGACTTCCCTTGTGTTGTATAATTTGAGTACCCTTTCGTTCAGCCCATCAAACTTACCCCAATTGACACCACCATACAAATTGAGACGTGGAGGCCAGGGTACCTTAGGAGCCTCTTGGGATGCAGAAGCGACAAGGGATTAGATGTCTAAGCCTGTGGATCATTTATTTTGTTCCCTTTATAATTTGAATATTTGACAGGAGATGTATATGTTTGTTTCATTCGAAAATTGTAACGACGGCTTGTGTAAGCCTTTTCTACGGATGTGAACATGTACTTATTCTTGATTGGTTTATACATGTTTATGGTTATTTTTTGATGCACTTGATTTATGGATTATTGGTACTATCTATTCTGCTACACTTGGTAAGGAAAAATGATGAATGAATGAGTAATTCACTATTTTTATGAACGTAAGTATTTTGTATGAATTACTATTATTATTCTACTACAAATATGAGTGGTTAAATGGACTTAAATAAATAAAAAAGAAAATGAATCAAATTTATATGGAGAGTGATAATAGGACAAGTGTCATACTCTAAAAATGGGATCTCCCCACCATGAAATATGGGTTCGGGGTGTGGCATCCCATGTCACAGATCTGGATTCGGGTACGAACCATGACTTGTAAATCTGGGTCAAGACATTTATCGCATATGATTGCACTATTTTAGTTGATTTTCCCTAACTCCATCTCTATTGGTTTTTCCCCAAAACTCCTACATAAATATTTAAATTTTATTCTATCATTTCTAGCACCACCACTCGTCCATCTCAACATCTTCATCTCAACTATACTCATTATATGCATGTATTTTTTATTGGCTTTCAATATTTTGTTCCATAATTCTACCCCCCAAAAAATCTACTCTACAAAGCATGATTGCTCTTATAGAATGCTTTTAAAATTCTTCATTCAATTTTAGAAGGGAGCAAATTCTGTCCAGGATGGTGTCTTGGACACCAATGGATGACACGTGGAAGAAAATGGGTGAGGTTAGACGAAATTTCAAATTCCCACCCATTTTCTTCCACATGTCATCCCCTGGTGTACAAGACAAATTACCATCTAGACAGAACATTTTCTTCCAATTTAAAAGTAATTGTATATTACATTACACTCTCCAAGCACATCCCACTTTCATTCCATGAGACAATATCTTCTTCAATATCTCACTCTTTGTCTTTATACATGATTGAATCGAGATAACCAAAATGATCTGTGTTAGGAACAACTTATTCAATTCTACCCTTAAAAAAATTTATATTCTGCATATCCTTGTTAAGGTTCAATTCTTCTCTCCCTCAAACTTGACATTATTATTTTAGTAACATATGTGCAAGGGGTGGGTCATTACCGCACCCTAGTTGGTGGCGAAACTTCGCAGAAAGATCCATCCGTATGGGGGCAGTTTCTATATAACGACCACACGTCTATCCCTGCAAAAATTTAAGTAAAAGCAAACGCATGGAACGTACAGTCTCTGTCTTCTCTCTCGCTTTGTCTCTCTTCCTGCTGCTCCTCCCTCACCAAAACACTGCCATAGCCGTTGATCTCATCCATGAAACCTGCAAAAGCTGCGCAGAGATGTCCCCATTCTTGAGCTATGACTTCTGTGTGACCTCTCTCCAGCCAATTCCCCAGAGTCACACTTCAAATCTTCAGGAACTAGCAGTCATCTCACTGAAGTTGGCTATGGTTAATGCCACCGGCATGATTTGGAGCATTCAAAAGCTTTTGAAGAGCGAAGCTTCTGATCCATATGCCATGGAATGCTTAGAAGACTGTTTGGAACTCTACACAGATGCAATCTTTACACTCGAAGACTCCATCGGAGCCTTCAAGTATGAGGATTACATCTCTGCAAACATATGGATAAGTTCAGCCATGGAAGCAGCAACGACGTGTGAGGGTGGGTTCGAGGAGGAGGGTAAAGTGTCTCCATTGACAAAGCAGAATTACGATTTCTTTCGGCTAGGTGACATTGCTTTGGTCATCACCCACTTGGTTTCCTCTGTGTTGTCATTCTCGTCTCTGTGATCTCATTCTTGATTTTCTTGCACGGCAGTGTGAGGATCTATACTTCTTTTTATTTTATTTCTCCAGCTTGAATTGTGGATGCTTTTTAGCAGTAACACTAAACAAAACTCTTGCCAGATTGATCAATCTGACGGCTGGGATTGTTGGAGTTGTATGAGTCTTGGGTTGTGGGGCCTTGTGGCTAACACAAGAGCCTACCCCAGCATTTTTTTTTAATATTTCAACTACCCAACATTTGGACTATCTAAATTATTGTTGTTCAGATATCTTGTCATTTTAGCTTTTAATTGTTAGTCACATGTCAACATCTTTTTGTCTAATTAAAAATGGGATGAACTAATGGCACCGGTAAAACCACTTTCCACACCCTTCCTTTTTTTCTTCTTTTTTTACCCCCTCTCCAAAATATCCCTCTTCCCTCTCTCCCTAAAATATCACTTCTCACTCTTTTCCCACCCTTGCATCTCCCTCTCTCCTCTCCTCTGGCAATGGCAACCCACCCCCTCCCCCTCCAGCAGCAACCCACCCCCTCCCCATCTCTCCAACACCACCCCTTCCCCGTCTCTCCCGCACCCCCCTTCTCCCTCTTCCTCTTTCTCTCTCTCCCTCTCTCCGGTGTTCTCTCTCCCTCCCTCTCTCTCTCTCTTCTTCTCTCTCTCTTTCTTCCTTTGTTTTTTTTTCCTGGGTGTTTGGAGGTGCAGCTCTGGGCAGGGTCCCCTCTGAACAGATGTGAAGTTTTGAACAGAAAGGCACTTGCACGGACGTGCGTCCCGAACAACCCAGAAAAAAAACTAACAAACAGAGGAAAAAAAAGGAGAGGAGAGGAAGAGGAAGAGAGAGAGTTGACAGAGAGACAAAGGAGGGGTGAGTTGCTACCAGAGAGAGAGAGAGAGAGATACGTCAAGGAGAGAGGGAGATGCAAGGGTGGGAGAGAGGGAGGAGAAGCATTTTGGGGAGGGAGGAGGGGTAAAAAAGGGGAAAAAACAGGGGATGTGGTGAGTGGTTTTAGGGGTGCTATTAGTTCATCCCAAATACACCCGGTTGTATGTGGTAAATAGGTCGGGTGGGTTGGATTGGGTCAAGAACCTGGTGGCACCACCGTGGAACCCTCCAGATAATCAAATATTCTATGATTGAAATTGGTGTTGTTGTGTGATGTGCACACAAACTAACACAAGACGTGTTTTTGAATTTGATGCCTCTTTTTGGGAACCTACTTTTTGAATGAATGTTTTTTACGTTTTTAATCTTTTGCATGCCATTTGTCATCTTGTGGTGTAAAGGCATATTGGTCATAGAAGGTTTGCTCCCATGATACGCAACACTCTTACAACGTATTATTAGTTCTTAAAATAAAGTAGATTATATTGTATGAGTGATTTTATGTCCAATTATATACTTAGGATATATTATATAAACCTCCATTATAAGGTGGCTTCTCTATCCATTTCCCAAAAGAAGGATATCTTCTTGTATAAGGCAGCTCCTTCTGTAATAAAAAGTAATGAAAACCAGTTTTAGTAATTAATAATTCTAGTCCTCCACAAATGTTAGGGGTGCGACTAGGGCAAAAGAAATTTTTTGATAGGCAATTACTAAAGGTCTATGATACGATACCCACAGACTTTACCAACTTAGCAAGCTGGCATCTTCAAAATAAATATTTAAAAAAGAAATCGAAACAACCAACTAGGGCAAATTGGTTGCTAATCCCAAACCCAATCCTACTATTTGAATAGTCAACCCAGACCTGAGAATCAACCTGCACAAGGGGTTGTGTCCGCCTCCCTTAAAGAATTCTAACCTTTGCTGGGCATCAGGGGGTGGACACATTTGCACCGAAAAGTGATGAGTTCCCCCCCCCCAACCCATCCCAAAAAAAAAAAAAAGAAGTATAAATCACTTTTTGGCACTGATGTATCCACCGTTTGACACCCAGCAAAGGTTAGCATTTTTTAGGGAAGCGAACACATTCCTTCCTCAAGTTGAAGACTAGTCTTGTTATCTTTAAGCCAACCTAGACTTGAACTCAGTATTTAAAGTAGGGCTGTTGGTTCTTATGGGCTAGGGCTAGGGCTAGGGTTAAGGTATTCATAAGTAATATTATACTTAAAATGACCTACAATATTATAATATAAATATTAGTTATAGCAGGCTAAACCAGAATATATATATATATATATATATATATATAACCTCGATAAATTAATACTCAATAAATTAATAACCTCGATTAAGTAATATTTTTGACCGGTCCCGACTTGAGACCAATGTGGTAAATTAATAATTCACTAAATTTATATGATAATACATTTAAAAAAACACACATAGATCCCACTTGATATATAAATTAATAATCTCCTTATACATCAAAATTATATATATATATATATATGACTCAATTATGAGGCCTTTGTAAAATATGACTCCAATGTTACTTGTTTCCTCTTGAAATTAATGTTTCCTTGGACCTCATCTCTAACTTTTCTTAGTGCATTAAGAAGCTCTGGTGTAGCGTTCTCGTATTGTAAGAGAAAATTATGCAATGTGATTGTTGCTTTGAGTGCATTTTTGTGCGAAACAGACTTTAGTACAGAACTATCGTCTTCAACTTCATCTTCTTTGTCATTTCTCATGACGTTCTCAAATTTGTTCGTCACTCAACAACTCTGAAGTTGCCTCGTTTTCTCCTAGGTAGTTCAAAAGGTACTCAACATCCATTATATCACGATACTTCAACTCTTTGATTAGAACATGCAATTGTTGAACGCCTTCGTCATCTGAGTGTTGATCCAAATTCTCTGAAATCACGTTATCCATAGACCTAATTTTACAATGTCGAAAACAATTTGTAATTGTAGTTGCTTGAACATTTGTTGTCCAAGTCGAGATTGCAAGATTCATTGCATCTAAAACATTTATCTTCTCTAGATTTGGGATCCCAATTTCATAACCCTCCAAAAGATTTTGATAAAATCGACGACGATAATGCATCTTGAAAGCTCATATGGTCCCCGCATCACAAGGCTGAATCTTTTATGTTGTGTTTGGTGGCAAGAAAAACAATTCAATATTTTTCAAATCTTCAATAGTTTTTGGATGAACCGAACAATTATCAACAAGCAAGAGAATTTTCTACCATCCATTTTTCTATCAAGTTGTCAAACATATTCTTGGAATAAAATTCCAGTCATCCATGCTCATTTGTTAGCATGATACTCGGAGTTCATATTGCTCAAATTCATATTCTTGAAACACCGTGGTTTAGCATATTTGTCAATAAACCATAAAGGAATTTTATTAGAACCATCCTCATTACAACAAATAATAATTGTAAGTCTTTCTTTGTCTTGTTTTTTACCTTCAAGTTGCTTTGTTATAGGAGAATGATCTGGTTGTAGCTTATAAAACAATCATGTTTCATCTATATTGAAAACATCTTTTATGAGAAATTGATCTAGTTTCTCTCTTATGGACTGCAAATTTATATCCATGAGTTTCATATAAACTGATCCGCTTTCTCCAAAATGACGATATGTCTTGATGTCATGTCTTGATTTGAAACGTTTAAGTCAACCTTGAGAAAAATGGAATTCTGGCTTATCTACAGAATTCTGGCTTGATTTGAAGCACTCAAGCCAAATTGATTATTGCAACATATTTCATATATTGAAACAAATTTAAAACATGCTTCAAAAATTAAATCCTCAAGTGGATTGGTTCTTTTTCTTTTTTTTTTGTTAATAAAATAGATTAAAATCAATAGACATTGAGAGATGCCGGTACAAGGGGGAGCCAATTATAATACTTTGTACAAGATTTCCCATGTTTGGCTATAGCATGGACTACTGACTTTGCATTTCTCTATACGTTAGAAAAGGAAATGTTTTCAAAAGAGTGACAAAAGAATATGCAGTCCTTTGTGATGAGCCTTATATGCCAAGGGCCAAGAGATGTGTTTTCCCAATGATTAATTATAAGTGAAGCATCACCTTTTAAAATATTTTTTTAGGCCAATAGCCAAGGCTACTTTGAGGTCTAGCCAAGGCTGCTTTGCTTTCCGCTTCAAGAGAAGAGGTAGATATGACTCTTTTGTATAACTCTTCCTCTTTCATCTCTAGCTACCATTCCAATAACAGATGGAGGGGAATTTTCCTTTTGTATAATATCGTAATACAATATTAATGTAAAGGAGGCCTCCATAGATTTGACACCAAGAAGATGATATCACCATATAAGAACAGAGTGGTTGAAAACTAAGACAGTGCATCAATATCATTACTTGGGCCCATAAATTTTTTTTTTACTGGAAGACCGAGGTTATTATAACAAACAACTCTTTTTTAAGCATGGATCAAACCTGTGACCACATGTTTTGTGTCATTTTTTTTCCTGTCCAAGAAAAAGGTAGGGTGGAACAATGATTGTCTATTGCAGAAGCCTGTAGCTATATGTATGTGCTGACCTGACAAGGCTAAAGGTGTCAAGACACTTGCCCAAATCAAAATTAATGCGCCTAAAATACATATAGCTATTACCTCTAAAAAAATATGGATATAGCTAGGGCTAAACTACAAGTTACAACTTTTTTTTTTTTATGTTCTATAGTCCTTTGTTTGCATAATGATAATCGTACACAACTCAACCCAACAAAAACCTCATCCAAACCATTTAGAGAGCACTAAAAATTAGGTGAGAACGAATTTTGTGAGAACTATGAAAACGGCATCAGGGTATGGACGCATCAGCGCTGAAAAGGGATAAGTGCCCCCCAAAAAGTGCAAATCACTTTTCTGTACTGATGCGTCAGCCCCTCTGGCGCAGTTTTCACGGTTCTCTCGAGATTCGTTCTCACATAATCCAAGCCCTTTAGAGAGGGCTACATGAATTATAATTTATTATCACATTCTAGTTTATCTAGGACTTATTGGCAATTAAATTGCAAACAGTCATGTTTTTACTCACTACTTAAATTTACTTAATAAATGTTAACAACTTATAAGGGAAACCTAACTAGCAAACTCCAAAACCAAAAGCCAGGGAGGACCCTGATAAACCCCTAGTATGAAGAGGAAAAATAGCTTATCATTGGGAATAACTGGCTGAAAGCTAATTTTGACGGGGCATACTCTGTAAATTCAGTCATCATTAGCAAGAGCAGTTTTTTGCGACTAAGATGAGACCCTCATCGTAGCCAAAGCAACACCTTCCTCCCATCTTGTCCAAGCATCCAAATGATAGGCTGCGATGTTAGGCCTTCAGATTCCAGATTGCTTCTAGTATGGTATCATTTTGGAAGGAGATTATTAATTACCATTCCTTAGCTAAATGCTCGCACATCTGCTAATGCAGTTAAAAACTCTTACTAATAAATTGTCTTTATCTTTTTGGAAATTTTGAAGAAGTTTGTACTAACCTACTCTAGATCGTCTCCCCCGATTGTTAAACTTCTGTTAACGTTCTACCTATTTTGTTGGTATGTAGCAAAAAAATAAAAACCCCAGCGGTCACTTTTTCACCTTGGTTGATTTTTTTGCCATGTCTCACCCAACAAAACAGGTAGAACTTCAGCAAAAGTTTAACAATGAGACAAGGATATGGAGTAGTACCAACCATAATCATGTATCTGTTAATGTTAGCTCATCTCGTACTTGACATGGAGCTTTTCAAAGAAAATCAGGTACATGAGTTTCATTCCCCTTAAGGTGGCTGGTTAAATAACAATAACAACCAACAGCCTAATCCCAATTATTAGGGGTTTGCTACGCCGATCCTATTTTGTCATTAGGGCCATATTTGCAGTTTAAATTACAAAACCGTCATGTCTCCCCTTGCTACTTCAACTCAAGTCAAATTATGTTTCTTGCTGTCCTTCTAGCGCCTTCAACTTACATCGTCTCACTCCTGATCTGTCTATTACCCCAAAATAAACAAATGAAACTTATTTTAAATGTGAGCCAAACACATCCATAAAAGATTAATTGATTTCAAGTAATTAGATTGAAAACCACCCCAAACGTAATTCAAATATAAATTTCTCAAAACTTCCTCACGTTAGTAGGAAACTCGTTTTCATCTTACCCATATTTGGGAGATGGGACCCTGATGCATGTGCGTGCACCTAAATAGCGCGTTAGGCTAAAATATCCACTCAGAAACGCAGGTACTTGGTTCCACATTTATCACATTTATCTAATATAAAAAAGTATTTGGTCTTTCCAGTCTACTTAGTGCTTGACCTACTTTTTCGGAGAGACATGGGCTTTGACCCTTCATGTCCACATGTTTTCTCTCTCCATTAGCCTATTGCGTGAGGCATTCCAGAATGCAGTAGTCATAATAATATAATTGAGAGATAACATTAGACGCATTTTATTTGAGAGTCGCAATCATACGGCCTGGGTGGTGCACTACCAGTTCTAGTGTATTCCTACACGCTGTTTCTTTAGTGATTAGACGAAGATAACTTTAAAAATTATTATAAAAATTGAGAGAGAGAGAGAGAGAGAGAGCCAAAAGTCATTTTCCTCTTATCTCATTTTTTGTAATGACAAATTTAGTTCTTTTTTTTATCCTAAAAAGTTCTTATAAAATAGGGGAATGGTCATGTACTTGGCTGAATGGAGATCAAGTAGTCCTTGGCCAACTTCTTTAATATTCATTTGAAGAAGTGGGCAAATACGTCCCTTTATTCTACAATGGCTTTGTTGTCTAAGAAGTTTATAAAGCTGTGGGCTTAAATCAGGCATTAATTAGACAGTAGACACAGTTGACTTGGCGAATTCTGTTTTTCTCAGCTATGTCCTCTAACATGAAAAAATTATGTAAAGCAGGAAATAACTATTTTACAAGCTATTGGGTACGTGTAGGGCTGTAAATGGAGCGAATTCAAAGTGGATATAACTATATTCGGATTTGTATTCGTTTATGTAATCGAAAATTGGATGCAAATTCAGATATCTGGGGATGATTTACAATAAGATCCTTATTAGTATTGGTTTACTTAAAAGAATGTTGGATGTGAATTCGAATATATCTGGTTACACTTTCTGCAAGGAAGTTTTTAGTGACGACACATATTTTGGGACTGAAAATATGGAGTGAGGGAGAGAAGTGGAGAAAGATGAGACTCTTCGAAACAACAATAAGATTAGAACTCCCTAGGGAATAAAGATGATGATGTTGGAGATTTCTATGTCACTAGTTCAGTAATAGAAATATGGATGACAACGATCATGATAAAAGCTGGCTGCTGGAGAGTTTTCAGCTAAAGGTGTGGTATTATAAATATATATATATATATATATATATATATATATATATATATATATAGAAAGGTTTAT
>JAOXJP010079588.1:0-15025 GCA_025762735.1 Platanus orientalis
CCTGAGCTCATCCCAAAGCTCACTTTTTAAAATTGGGCCAAGTTCAGGTTGAGTTCTGGCTTGGACCAACTATGAGCTAGGCTGCCGCACTTTAGGCTGACCTTAGACCACACCATCTTGGCCTGATTTGCAATCTATGTCCTAACCCAAGGTGATTATTCAAGTTTTGATTTTATAGTTTAATTGGATTGAAATTTTAGATCCAATCAAACTATAGAATCTTAATTAACTGGAATATATATCCAATCAAACTATAAAATCTTACCAGCACAAATAATCAAATTCAATCAAACTATAAATTTTAACTCGAGTAAATTCCCTGGAGATATCTTGTTGAGTATACTCCCACAATGGCATTGTAAATTATCTAACTTGTCTATCATATAGCCTAATGGGTTTAACTAATTAGCAACTTAAAATAATCAAACTCATCAAAAAAAAAAAAAAAAAAAGAACTTAAAATAATCAAAAATTGATATAATACACCTTGGAAATACAAACCTCTCAAGTCAAGGGATAATATGGAATGCTCAGACTAAGAATTATATAACATTTAATATGTATTATTGTTCATGTACAACTTCAATATGATCCAGTTCAATACCTTTAAATGTACATTTGTATGTATGTAGGCTTAGAGTTGACTAGAGATATCTCACCCTATCATAGTGAAATGCTCAGTCTCAGTCCCAACTTTAATTATTAAAGGTTTACTATAACTAAATGATTTGATTTCTTACGTATGATTTCATTATGTGGTGGATGCTAAACCCAATGATTGTTTTACACCTAATAAAAAAGAATTCAAGAAGCCTACCAAAGGTAAGAAGAAGCCTTTTGAGAGGTCAAAGAGTAAATTCTATTGCTATGTCTATGAAAATCCAAAACATCAAGCTAGAGCTTGTCACCATAGAAAATATGGTGATGATGACAACAACAACAAGAAGAAGAAAAAATACGAGAACAAGAGAATGATCCATGATGATGAAATGACAATCGTTGTCAAGAAACCAATGTGGGATGAGAGGAAGTCGACTGGTGGATTGACACTGGTACTACTCTACACATATGTAGAAATAAAGATTTTTTTATCTCATATGGACTAGTGGGGGATGGCATGAATATATTCTTGAGAAACTACTCGTCCTCCAAGGTAATTGAAAAAGGCACAGTAGAGTTGTGGTTTACTTCTGGAAAGACTATTACCTTTAGAAAAGTCATGTACATCTAAAAAATTAGGAAGAGTTTGGTTTTTGCATCCTTCTGGGCAAGCGTGGATTCAAGATGGTGTTTGAGTTTGATAGATTTATTCTTACTAAGCATGGTGTGTGTAAATGCATATGTTGAAAATTCCATGAGTAAGAAAATTACATGTTCAAGCTAGAGTCTAGGAGGTTATTGTGTCCACTATATGTGGAGATCTATCTTGAAGACCAAAAATGCTCTAAGGAAGCAAACTGGGATCATCGAGGACTACAACAACATGATCACATCATCCATGTCCTTCCACATCCGCAATAGTAAGTGACTGTAAGTTTTATTTAAAGAGATCCTCAAGACCCCCAAAGACCACCTCCCATATGGTTAGATATAACCTTAGAACCAATTTGCACAAAAGTAGGGAAGGTAGAGCGCTCCAGTAAGTTGGAGTGCTCCAAATGGAGTTAGAGCACTCCAAACCAAACTAGAAGAAATCACTGTCTAGTTTAGAGTGCTCCAACATGGTGGAGTGCTCCATTTTGGGGTTGAAACACTCCATAAATTCTCTGGAAACTTATTTATGAGAGAATCACTCTTAGTGGAGTGCTCCAAAATGCAGAAACGCTCCAACATTAGTGAAGTGCTCAAAACTGGACAAAACATTTCAAATTTGAAATCTACATTCCGTATTTGTTGCCCGTTTTGGATGATTCTCATCCACAACCCTTATAAAAGAGCATTTTTGCTCTTCTAAACCAAAATGTTTAATGGTTTTGCAAAAAGAAAATAAAAGAATGATTTGGGAAAGAAGAAGAGTTCTACAAGATTTACACTCTCTACACACTTTCACTCAAACTTCTCAGCTTCCAAAGAAGAAGAAGAAGAGAGTCATTCTCTCTCTTGTGGCCACAAAAGAAGTTTCTTTTGCAAGAGAAGAGAGAAAAGAGGTCAAGGATGGTGTTCCTACACTTCCTAGCATTTAAGCTCCCAACCTCAAGGTTAAGATAAAACTTTAGCTTCATATTTCAGAGTTTGCTTACATAGTAATTAGTGTTGTGGTTAGTTTTCTTATCTAGACCACTACTCTACTTGTGAATCCTTGCAGAACACTCTCCATGTGATATTTCTCTACTTGAGCTTCACTTATATTTGACTTTATAAGAGTTTACTTGGTTGTGTGATTACTTGTGCATATTAGCCTTCTCTAGAGGCTTTCACACACTCTCTTTGGCTTTGGTAGAGACTATATCATTGGCATATTTTGTTATTGAGATCCACTCTCTACATCGGGACTTTGCTTCCCTTGGTTAACCATATTTGCATATTTGGCTATGGAGAGCCACAATATATACAAGGACATCGATTATCTTATTGGACTAAATTACTATATTCGATTGATTGAGATCCACTTTGGTATTTATATTTTACCCTTGTGTCAACGGTCGTAGATGTCATGTGACGGATTGTAAGTCCTTGGATTGGAGACAACCAAGGTGGTGCTTGTTGGAGACACCAAGCACGTAATATAAGGTTTGCTCATTCCTTGTAATCATTGTTATTGATTAATAAATTCAATAGTTGAAAGTGGACATAGGCCCCAGTGTAGCCGAACCACTATAGATTCTTGTGTTATGATGTGTGATCTTTATGTGATTGTCACTTACATTTCTATAGTTGCAATCATTAACATTTGAGTACCAAACACCTTAAGTGAATTAATTAGCATTGAACATTAACTATTAACTCACTTAAATTAAATTGGGATAAAAAGAATTAAAAATTTTAATTATATCCTATTCACCCCCCTTTAGGATTTACGTACTTAGAATTTCAGTGTATTTACAGGTAAGGGATTTGCTACCTTTAGAATGTTCAAGCTTAATGTTATTAATGAAATGTCTTCTACTTCTACCTGATTGAGTCTTATAATATTTGGCATGGTAAACTAGGACATGTTCATTATAACAAAATCAAACGTATAAAAAATCTAGGATTTGTTTCAAATCTTGTTGATTCAACAAGTGACGAATACATCACACACAGTAAATGCAAAGTCACACATAGTTCCTTCACAAATATACAAAGATCATCAAACATACTAGATCTTATCCACACCGACATTTGTGAAATGATAAACACACTATGTAGAGGAGAAAAGAGATTCTTCCAAACCTTCATCAATGATGCATCCAAACATACTTATATATATGTTTCTTCTAAGGATTAATGGTGAAGCATTTGAATAGTTTAAAATCTACAAAGCTGAAGTTGAGAATTTCCTTGAATTGAAAATTAAGATTTTGAGATTAGATAGAGGAAGAGAATAAATGGACTCTAGATTCATCATGTTTTATGAAGACTATGGAATCCACATAGAGATCTCAACACGATACACTCTATAGCATAACGGAGTTTCTTAAAGGAAAAAACCGGACTTTGAACCAAAATTGTAACACTCCTGCACATGTTTACATGCATTTAGTAGGACCATAGATGCATAGTCGATTATTGATTTTTTTGAGTAACTTTAGAAGTTAACCTATATAAATTATATGTGAGCCAGCTTATAAACTATATACCTTTTGAAATCTTCAAGAGTTTACTTTTCAAGGTAATAAATGGTGAGCAATTCTATGAGTGCTTGAACCTCGCGAACATAATTTTTTTAAAATTTTTAAAACTTTCATTTTTGACATAATTAGGGTTTCTACTTCGCATAGGACTCTTGCATGGTCTATATAATCAATAGAATTCATCCAAAATCGATACACAAACACAGAAAAAGAGGAAAAGCAAGGAAGAAAGGTGTAACGCCAAATTTATTGTTTATTGAAATTTAATGTACACAAATTACCCAATTATTTAGTAGGTTGGTTTATTATTTTTATTGTGAGGACTATTGTTAATTACTGTTGTTTTGCACAACAAACCTCTGATTATCTCAAGTTGCTCAAATTGTAAACTAAAGAAAGTTGCATAAAAATAAAGAAGAAAAAAAAATATGAACACTTTGATTTTATTAATATGAATGTGGTTTATAAACTTTGCTTCAATCACAACATAAACTTTAAACTTTCCCTAGCCATAGACATCTTCAAGACATAATATTCTATAATATCTTCTTGAAAGGATGTTGCAAAGGTTGATGAACTTACAGCCATCTTGAAGAGATGCTTGCTATTGTAACAGAACTTGAAGAAGATGGAGAAGATGAAAAACTTACTCGGACTAGAGAACACAAGCTTACAAATATAGTATGAGCTGTGAAGAGTCAAATAGTTATGATTTTGTCCTCTTTGAAAGTATATATAGATTAAAAAATGAACTAAAGTAGAGTCCATATGAGAGAAACTTTTCCTTGCTCTTAGAGTCTATGTTGAAGTGGTAATGTATGGTCCCTCTTTTCTGTACACGTTGGTGCTTCTTCTATGTGAGATTGAACCATCACTAATCTCTTGGGTGCTTAAGGAATCTATGAGTGTCATGGCCATACAAAACAACTACCATTGGAGGAGTTGGAGTCGAAATGGACTCCCTAGTTCAGAGTGTACGAATGGGACTTTGTTCCATTCGCAAGCTTCATATGGGTCGTGAATGAACATTTTATGGCTCATTTGTAAGCCTCAATTATGATGGCAAATGGGATGTTTCATCTCATTCGCGAATGTGGTAGACCTTGTGAATGACACTATTTATGTTATTCGCGAAATTTTGGTTTCAATAGTTGCCCCTTCGAAAAATGCATCATAGAAGGCGAATGAACAACATGTTTTTTGAGGAAATCATTACGCATGTCCCTTTAGTTAATTTTGTGTGATTTTCCATATTTTCCCTTTCTCCAAGCTAGCGAATGAAAAGACTTATTTGCCCTCGCAAATACGTAGGGCTTTTCAAATTCCAAAGTGTGTGGACCATTATACCCTTGCGAGTATAAAAGCTTGGCCTTCTTTTTCCTTAAGCTTTTTCAGTGCCCATTTCAAACCTGCCATTGCCCGAGTATTCAGTGCTTCTTTGCCTTCACAATTGCTTATTCAAATCTTGATTCCAATCCATCAAAAGGCTTCATTTTGATCTTACAATCCTTTTGGTACTTTTTTTGCGAGATTTTATCAATTAAATCTCAGTTTCTTGAGCCCTTGTCCACTTCTTGAACCTAAGACCCTTTTTGCTCTTTTTGGTGAGTTTCTAAACCTCAAATCTAAAATTCATTTGGCTAAAAATCTTTATTTCACAAAAATGAACATTTTGGGATAAATGCCTTGTATCAAGCATTTTGGACCCAAAAACATTTTCGGGAATCCAGTTGTTGTCTCCAACGATGGCTGGGCTTTCGGCGACTCATTCACTACTCTAGACTTGTCCTACGATTGTTGGCTTGAGTGAGTTGTGAATGGCAATCATCGGGTCATTTGCGAGTTGAGTATGAACAATGGTGTCGCTTGACTGATCATGGGCACGTAGAGTATGAACATCGCAACTTTTTAGTGACATCTATGGTGGAAGGGGTAGCCCCTATGGAGTCAACCATTATAGGATTCAAGACTTTAATCCGAAAAATCCACCTCAGGGAAGCATCCTGGGTAGAGAGGACCTTTCGGGGCTCTTCAACCTTTGCAACTAGTGGCAAGTGGGATGCATAGGTTGGTTTTTGTTTAGATAATTTTTCCATAGGTATTAATGCGGTCGGTATGGCTGAAGCCCTCAGATGTTTGATGGACAATTTTGAAAAATATACAGACATGCTAGTGGAGCCCTTTTCCCGATGGAGTCTAGATACCAACACTTTCTTGTGACAATATGACGAGCTTGGAATATCTTTATGGGAATTTATTGGCGTGAGCCACTTTCCATTCGAGGGAGAACTCATGGAATAGTATGTCCCTTTCAACACATTCTTCAAGCATCTTCCAAGAATGATGCAAAGGTTATTTCAACTGTTTGTGGAGTTTAACAGTCTTAACGTCTCTTATGGGAGTTAGATTGAATGATTTTGCAAGGGGCAATGCAGTTCAAATATAGATAGTCACACCTTTCTTGGTAGTCTATATGCGGTTTTCCTAAGCGGCTTCGCCCTTCCTAGCAGGGTTGGGAAAGGATTTGTCCAGGTGTCCTAATAGCTACCGGTAAGCTTGCTGATGGCGTGAGGATGAACTTGGCAGTCCCGAGCCTTTGTTGTCCATATAGCGGTCTTAGAGAGATTGTTGAACATGGAGTAAACACGGGAGAGATAGGAACCAAGCTCACGTACCTTCCTCTACAGTATTTATGTTCATGGTTATGCCTGCACTTCCCCGCCACTTATCACAAGGGACGAATGGACTTAAGAAACTTAGCATATATGAATACTTTGAAGAATTGTCGCATCATGATGGTAAAGTGGCATTCGTCTTACTTCTACTTTCAAAAGATGAGCACACTGATTCCGGACCATCTCTTTGGCGAGTAGACCCTTGTAGATGACGGGTCGCTTCATGGGGACGCATGGGCTTTCTTTTGTTCATTGAGAAGTGGCTCATAAGCATGGAGAAGAGACAAACATTTTTATGTTGAAGCATATAACCCACATAGATTTGCTCGATAGTTTTCATGCTTTCAGGGTTTTGCCCGTCTACCCACAGATGATAAGAAGGTGGGTAGGACAACAGACCTGAAAAAGATTTAAGGGTGCGTAATTATATTTTGTGCGAGCCTGTATGGGGAGCAGGGCAGTTATACCTGCTAAAGCTAGATAACAAGACAGTCTGCTCTTTGATTCTCGCTGTGTGAGCCTATACGGGGAGCAGGGCAGTTATCCTCATCTTGAAGATCAGAACATCCATCAAATTTCTGAGAGTCCTTGACTTTAACACATACCATTCTCTGTTCCTAACCTGTAATCACTGCCAAGAAGTTACATAAGATTTTGGTACCAGAAACTTAACCCTACGACTGCATACAACCTGGGATACATTATCTCTCTTTATTTCCTATTGAAGAGAATTGTTCAACTAATCATGGACACCTACGGTTGGGGAATCAACCTCCAGATGGCCTACCAGAATTCTGCCCTGTACACACACTACTCGTGAGTTGCCTTATCTTATCCTAGGTCATATTCCATCTGCTTTTATAAATGCCAGAGTGAGTCAGTACTTCTATAACAGCTTTCCCCTAAAAAACCTATTGTTCCTGACTTCATTCCCTATTGACCTAACCTTAAACCCCAGCATACACTGTCTGGAACTTTTAGTCTATCCACACACTTACTGTTTTGGATCAGATTTGAACTCTTATATCTATCCAAAATTTCACTAGTGTGTGCTGCATCAATTTTGGATATTTTCTTCTTGTACTGCATCAATTTTGGTATCAGAGCATGTGTGCTACATCAATTTTTCTATCAGAGCCAGGTTCCAACTAGTTCTCACTTAATTGGAGTCCTTGGGAAAGTAAACAGGAGACCCATTTACATCAGATTGCTCACATACTCTGGTGTGATTCAATTTTGTGGATGGTACTTCATCACTTGATCACTCCTAAGGATATCTGGGGTCTATTATTGAGCTGTTTATTATTGAAAGTTGCTTGCTGGACTATGAATTAAAGTGTTGAACTGGAGAATTTCTACCAGTTGTTCTGAGTACTTCAGAATTCTCAGAACTCCTTTTACATTGGACTATTCCAATTATGGACTGTGGAAACCTGGGGGTAAGCACTGATAACAACTGTCAGTCCCTTATTAATGTTCATGAATGCTGGTTTCAGACCGAGTCTAAGCCCTGTCCACCCATTCTTATTCAGTCTTAAAAACTTATTTCAGTCCCCTGTTTAACCTCTAATGAGCTCCTATTTTCTCCCAGTTTTAACTTTAATTTTGCAGGGTTAATTCATTGTTTATAGCTTTCTTCTGGTGTTCGTATCCTATTATTGAAGACCTTTATCCTGTCCTGAGTGATGCAGCAGTCTGGTGTGTTAGTTTTGACCATTTGGCATAACCACAGATCCCTATATTTTCTCATTTGATGTCTATAGTTTCTGTTGTGGTTATTCCTACCCTTAAAACAGAAAGTTTATACCCATATAGGTGCTGAAACAGTTCATTATCAGTGTTGTTTTCCTTCCTTTTATTAATTACTTAGCTCCAGTCCAATATCCAGATCATTATACATATATACACAGGCCTGCTGCTATTATCATTAACAAAAGTGCTGCTTACTATCAACTTACTGAGTACACTCGATACACTGTCTGCTGGTTAACCACATTAGAAAATCAGAGACTTCCATATTCTGTTGAGATACACCATTGCTTCCCAGACATCCCATATCATTACTCTTCACTATACACATCAAGTTGGACACTTGGACTCAAGGGTCCAATACCATTCAATGGCTTGCTGTTCCAGCATCACATCAGAAGTGCTCTTGTATACACATGCTTGCTGTCCAGATTTTCACAATCTAAAGGGAGTACTTGCTGTTCAAGTTGGACCATGATGTTTTTCCATATATCCTACACTATGGCACCCCTACATTCCTTCTTGTGAGCCACTCAAAAGTTAAAGATAGTCAGCCCTTGATCCTATGCTTTTCCATCATGTTAAAAAAGGAATGCCTATACGATATTCTGGGTAGATACAAGTGTCAAATTCAAGATCGTGGTAAGAAATATTTGAATACTGAATTGTATAAGGTCCAATGTGAGATTGATGACTTGGAGTGGGATAAAAATCATGGCTATGACATCAATGCCAACCTTCTCTTTGTCCTACGAGAACATATGAGATTTGTTCATGACAGGATTTTCGAGCTTGATAAAAAGAGTCACATCAGTGATATGAAGGAGAATGTAACCCAAATACAGAATTCAGTTAAGATACTTCTACATGAAGTACAGAAGGGAACTAACTTGGTGGATCATTCCAAGCAAGGGATTGTAGAGCATGAAGATGAACAATCAAGTGTGGAAGAAAAGTCTGAGGTGAAAGTGCAAGACAATGAAGACAAGGTTAGTGATGAAAACACTTTTGTGGAGTGTGTTGATGTGACTTTTGTAGAGTTACTTGATGAGCAAGTTATGATTATCAATCAGTGCTCCATCACTGAACCAGATTGTGACTAGCTATCTGATGAGGTTCTAGCTCCTGTTCGAGATGAGATCGAATCCATTTTGACAAATGCACAGCCCAAGAGTTTATAGTACCTCCCGACTTTGGGGATCCAGTTCATATTCAGCCAGTCGAGTATTATGAGGTTTTCCCGCCACCAGCTTCTTCACAGAGGACGGATGATTTACAGTATGAGGTCTACTCTATATCAGACACTTGTAAGAAGACCAGACTCCATCATTTGATTGTTGGAGGATTTGGTGTATGGTGGTGATTCGAGCTTCCTAACATTGCTGACCATTTCACTTTACAAAACTCGAGGTCGAGCTTTTTCGAACAAGGGGGTTTGATGAAAACATGGGAGGAAAGGTATGACCCACACATGGTCCTAGTGGAGTCTAGTGGGGTCCATATGTGAGGGTGTACAAGAAGGCACATGGAAGAAGCCCATGGCTACTCAATGGGAGCTTAAGTTGCTAGTTTTAAAACTTTTAAGAGAGTTTTTATTGTTTTAATGCATGTTTTATAAGTTATTAAGTAGGACATGTTAGGAATTTTTATTATTGTTTTCTGTCAATTTTGTAAAGCCCATTTTAACCATATCAAGAGAGCAACACGATTTGGCCTCTTTATTTTATATTTTAGCAAGTTTAGGCAATATGATAGTTTCTATTTTAGGTAGTTTCTTTTAATTTGAAAATTGTGTCTTTAAAAGAGAGGGAGATACCTTGTAATCGACAATGACTAATGAATAAGAATTTTCTGAGTGTTTTCTTCTCTTCCACGAGTAGAATGGTTTTCTTCAAACTCTTGTGCCTAGGGTTTGTTCTTGATTGCTGATTTCCAAGATGTGAGTTGGTGATTTCTCATAGGGACTATCTTTCTTATTTCTATCTTCTCCAATCTCTCTTCTTCTTTTATTTTGTTTCATACTTGCCGCCTTCTATTCTCTGTAATTCTCATCTTCTAGTTTGTTCTTGCAAGCTAACCTTAATCTCCATCCAGAAACCCATCGGCCAGATATATACTATATTACCTTTTGCTTTCCCCTATCACAACTATGTTTCTATTAACTTCCAATCTGACACCAGTCTTGATTCTCTCATTACCTCTGTTTTCTGCCAGAAATATCAACCCTCATAGCTTCTTCATCTTGAGATCAGAACATCCATCAAATCCCTGAGAGTCCTTGACTTTAACACATTCCATTCTCTCCTCCTAATCTGTAATCACTGCCAAGAAGAAGTTACATTAGATTTTGGTACCAGAAACTTAACCCTACGACTGCATACAACCTGGGATACATTATCTCTCTTTATTTCCTATTGAAGAGAATTGTTCAACTGATCATGGACACCTACTGTTGTGGAATCAACCTCCAGATGGCCTACCAGAATTTTATTCTGTACACACACTACTCGTGAGTTGCCTTATCTTATCCTGGGTCATATTCCATCTGTTTGTATAAATGCCAGAGTGAGTCAGTACTTCCACAACAGCTTTCCCCTATAAAACCTGTTGTTCCTGACTTCATTCCCTATTGACCCAACCTTAAACACCAGTGTACACTGTCTGGAACTTTTAATCTATCTACACACTTACTGTTTTGGATCAGATTTTGAACTCTTACTCTTGTACTGCATCAATTTTGGTATCAGAGCTTGTGTGCTACATCAGGAACTATAGTCTTCTTATGCAAACCAAAGTCTTACCCCAACCACTAGCAAAATCGCTTCTTCTTATCACCTTAAAGGAGTTAAAGACATTAGAGTAAATAACTGCTACTAATTTTAAGTTTGATGTCTTTGAAGATTGGCACACCCTGCAAATGTTATTGCAAGTAACTTTTACATTTCTTTCTTTTTTCACCCTTTTCTTTGGTAAGTCAAAGACTGAGATTCAGCAAGGCCTTTTTCTTTACCCAAACCCAGTCAACATTCCATATCTTCCACCATAATGTCACAGAGAATTCAGCGGAAGTAATAGCAGAGAATCCAATGGAGCCCTGATAGGCTTTCCAAATGCATCTAAAAAACTGGAAATAAATACAATGGTAGTTCTTGGTTTATCCACTCTCTCTACATAGACACATTGCCCTTAGAATCCAATACTCTTATCCATTCCATCAGTTGCAATGTATTCACAATCAAGCTCTTAAAACTGTAAACTCCTAATCTTAGGAGCAGGAAGCAAAGGCTCATTAAATCCTTAGAAAACATGAACCGAAAAACAATTAAGAAGTAACTGGGGAAAGTGATCAAGAATGGAGCAAAAAGAGACAGGAAAAGCAAGCAAGAACTGATTGAGAAACTACTATTAATCAACTACGAAGCCTGTAAGGTGCAATCCTGAAGTGATTTCAAAACTATAAGATAAAAAATGGTTATGAAATGACTGGGAAAAAAATGGGAATAATAAGTTGATAAGTGATTAGTAATAGGAAGTAAATAACTATAATTCTACAACCAATAAGTACAAATATAATGCAATAAACTCAATAAAGTAATTTTGTTTTTTAGATAAGTCAATAAAGTAATTAATTACCTCAATCATAAAAACAACCGTTAATATGATATCATGTACTAGTATAAAGTATCATACCTTATCAAGATGAGTTGCTAACACTACCAAGACATTAAAATGGACAAGCCAACAGCCCACCATTATATAAGTATGGACAGTCATACCCTCTTGCCTTGTGTAAGATGTGCAGATAACTAGGCATCTTAGAGTATATCATTGTATAAAAAACTGACTTGAATATTTATTAATTTATTGAAATAAATAATATATATATATATATATATATATAGTAAAATCAATATCAGAGTCTTGTACAAAAATATTTAATCCAATGTCAATAGGATAGAGATTACATTATTGGATATAGAGATGAACAACATTCTCTCAATTCCTTAAAGCAATTGAACTACTGGAAGATCTTTTCCTAATCACTTTCCATCGCTTCCCTTCCCGCTTGCTTCACAGAAATCAGGAAACCAAATCAAAGTCACTTCTTAAACACGCTACCCAGGAAGCGAGCTCCCCACCTTATACCTAGCTTTTTGCAACCATGCTCCAAACTATACTCTTGTCTGATTTTTAATCATACAAGTGTCTCTAGTGAATCAGAAAAGCATGACAACATGTCGAATCTCCAAACCAAAAATATTCCGCTCTTTTCGACTTTAAGCTCCACTTTACATCTCATACATATAAGTGTTTGTATTTGTGCGTGTGTGTATGGAGGTAGGTGTGAGGATCTTTGCACATGTTTGTGTGCATGTATGTGTGTATTTGATGCAGCACGCATATAGTCTAGTGGGTGTGTGCACAAGGAGTTACGAATAAAATTGTAAAAGTAATGATAAAACATAAACAAAATTCCTACTTGCACATCTACACACTAAATCAAGTGAATCTTCAATTAAGTTCAATATGCATATTAAGAGTTAAAGGCATACAAAGCAATAACCAAAATTACACTTAAGTAATATGAGATGAGCATTCACTAATTTAGAGGTCAATGTAGAGTTAAGATGCTGTCTCAAGGTGCTGATGGTGTAAAACAGGGCATGTAATGTGTCCAAATCAAATAATAATAGGAAAGGAACTAATAAGAGGTATCCAATAACTGTAAGGGATGCTTAAGGCTGAGTGTATGCATGACTAGGATGTTGTAGCAAGGTTAAATTTGGGAAGAATAAGTTCAGCATATCATACCATCAACCGTGAAGTCCTACTCACATAGGGATTCAAAGAGAAGAGCCAAACTAGGACAATGGCACTTGATTTTGTAGGGAATCACCTCCTTAGGGCTGTGAAAGAAGAATATATGTAAAATCTTAAGCTAAACCTCAGAAAACTGATGAGGTAGATGAATTCAAAAAAAAAAAAATCTGCTCCAGTCCAACTGTACCGCCTGCTCCTAATAAACCCAAACTTGGGTTGTCAATTGAATAAACTTTGGGATAGTGGGATCGTTTAGGAGTCTATTAGACCTTAGTAAGATCAGAAGCCCCTTGCTCTAGGACTGCAGGGAAGGATTTTCTACAATCTGCTTGTTGTTACAAGGGTGCTGCCAAACCCTAAACCCTAGTAAGATCAATCTTCGAAAGACCCTTACTCTAGGACTGCAGTGAAGGATTTTCTACAATCTGTTGTTGTAATAAGGGTGCCGCCAGCCTAGGATTCTCCAAAGTATTTCTTTAGCACCGATTGATGTTTGGATTGTCTCCCAACTACCTTAGGATTGTCTAAGGGTCACTAAGATCAACACAAAGGATTAGGACCAACACCCCTTTGATGAGAGAGAGGGATGAGAAATTGTGAAACCCTTTGTTGGAGGTGTTTTAACGCCTATGTATGATGAAATCAGGTGGGCCCTCCAAAAACTTTCTTTCAAGGCAAGAGATGGGGTGAAGATGAATCGTCTAGGTCTCTTCTACATTCCCACATAAGATCTTGGGTGATTCTCAAGGGTTGAGGAGCAGCAACCATTCTCGTACAGGTGCTTTCTGAGTGCAGTTCACGCCTTCATGCCCATAAAACTTGCCACAAACTGAATTTTATTGTTATCTCACAGTTCCAACAAGGTTGTCCAATATAGATACACCTTGGGGAAGCTTCCAATCAATCTAAAACGAGGTCTTGCATAGTTGGTGATGAATCTTCAACACGATGTTAAATTTCAGCAACAAGCAAAACCTGCAAACATAAAAAAACGGGGAAGAAGACCTCTGACCCAAGGGGAAAGGAGTAGCCTCCACTACTACCATTAAACTAAGATTGCACCTAGACCCATTCTAGGGTTTTGTAATTCTTTAACTGCAACAAGCAAGAGGAAGAAGAAGACATCTAGTCGTGAAGCATGTTTTTTTTTTTTTTATCAAATATTCGTTGCATAACTTTAAGAACTGGTCGTGTGGGAGTTTATAGACTCCCACACGACTACGTTTATTACAACCTAAGTTGGAATATTCTAAAATACCCCCAAGCCCCATGTCGACATGACAAAACTACCCTTATTCTAAAATAAAAGACATAAAACTCCCAAATAGACCAATAAATACAAAAATACTCTCAAAATTCTATGCCCCCCTTTACATGAGACACAATTACATAAAAGAAAATAAAAACATAAATAAAAGACTGTGAACATGGACCAATCATCATCCTGGTCATGATGTCCACATCAGTATTAACTTCATTTTGTTTTCCTCGTTATAGAAGAAAGGTCACTCATTTCGTGATAGCTTGATTCCAGTGCTAAGGTAGCCCAAGTTATAGAAGCTAATGGGTTTTGTTCAATGGGCCTGGATAGCTCAATCGATGGCCATAAAAACCAGGCATAAGCCCAGCATGTGAGAATGCATATGTGTCTCCACATAAGAAAGCACATGGACCTTGGTTATTAAAAGAGGGGCAGTCAACTGTTGCTAACTGAATTCAACTTTCTATTGTTGTTTATCTTCTAATATGAGTTACAGTTAGAAGTTTTATTTATATTAGGAGTTTTTATCAAAAAGACTCTTGGTCTACCAGTTTTTGTTTAGCCTTATTTTAATTTGGTCTACTAGTTTTATTTATATTATGAGTTTTTGTTTTGAAAAGGAGTCATTAACTGGAAAGTTAAAGTCCTATTTCTATCACTTTTCTTTAACCTTATTTTTGGGGGTTTGAAACTTTTCCCTTTTACTAAATCTTCATGTAGCTGACACCAAATAGTTGTGATAAGGC
>JAOXJP010079599.1:0-15025 GCA_025762735.1 Platanus orientalis
ATGTAATCATTTCATTTGAGTTTCTAAGGCATTTGTAGCCATGAGATGATGGTTTCCTAATGAACTCATTCAAATTTTTACTCTGATTTGTTAACTACAATTAGAAGTGAAGTCATCTTAGGTTTTTCCATAAAATGAAATCACTTATATTATTAAGCACAGATCGCTGCAAATCTGAATGAGTCCATTGCAAACCCTCCTGATGTGGCTACAAAAGACTTGGAAAACTCAAATGAAATGATTTCATTACAGGTGGCTGCCAAACGCAGCCTTAGTGTACTAGCTGATGTTTAAGTTAAAATGACTAATACACATCATGTTTGATCACAGGGGCTAGGCTTGTTAACTCTATCAGCCGTGCTTCCTTCTCTTAGTCCACCTGAATGCCACAAAACGAATGACATCACAGCCTGCCCTCGTCCTACTCAATTCCAAATCGTCTTTTTCTTCACCGCTCTGTATTTGGTGGCGCTTGCACATGGTGGGCACAAGCCATGCGTACAAGCTTTTGGTGCTGATCAGTTCGATGGACGACATCCAGAGGAACGCAAGTCCAAAAGTTCTTTCTTCAACTGGTGGTATTTCGGCCTCTGTGGGGGGGCCGTGTTTACACTCTTGATCTTGACCTACATTCAAGACAACATGAACTGGGGTCTTGGATTTGGAATTCCATGTGTTTCCATGGTCGTTGCACTTGTTCTTTTCTTGCTTGGAACCAAAACTTTTCGCTACGGTGTCAACGAGGGTAAGGATAGTCCGTTCATGATAATTTCCCGCGTGTTTGTCGCTGCAGCAAGAAAATGCCGATCTACCCTTTCAACTACAGCTGTTCAAGAGGAAGCAAGAGAAATACTCCCTTTAAATGGTGGCAACCAATTGAAGTAAGATAAGTTGGCTGTTGTCTGGAAGTTGCCAATCATTCATACATATTTACATTCTGAGAGTAAATCTAAACTACAATACCAGACTTGGACTTCAACTTAGTACTAACAGGGCCCCTCTCTTAATTTGTTTCTCAAATTTTATAGGTTTCTTGACCAAGCATGGAATGTAGTATCAGATGGTACAGATGATTCAAAGAAAGAATGGATAGAGTGCAGTATCAGTCAGGTTGAAGAAGCAAAGGTTTTACTGAGGTTGGTACCAATATGGGCTACATGTTTAGTATATGCGATGGTGGTAGCACAATGCACTACTTTTTTCACCAAACAAGGCACCACCGTAGACAGATCAATAGGATCGGGGTTTCAGATACCAGCTGCTTCACTCCAAATCTTTATCAGCCTTTCCACTGTTCTCTTCATTCCCATCTATGACCGTGTCCTTGTTCCAGTTGCTAGAGCTTTTACCAGAAAACCTTCTGGCATAACAATGCTTCAAAGAATCGGAATCGGAATGTTCTTATCTGTGATCACCATGGTGATAGCAGCACTTGTTGAGAAGAAAAGGCTTAAAACTGCCTTAGATTTCGGGCTGGTGGATATACCCCAAGCAACAGTTCCAATGAGCTTGTGGTGGTTGGTTCCACAGTATGTCTTGCTTGGAGTTGCTGATGTATTCACTATGGTCGGTCTACAAGAATTTTTTTATGAGCAGGTGCCTGATGGGCTGAGAAGTGTGGGTCTCTCCCTCTACTGTAGCATCTTTGGCGTAGGGAACTTCCTTAGCAGCTTCCTCGTCTCCACCATTGAGAAGGCAACTCGTGGAGGTGGCCGAGACAGCTGGTTTTCGAACAATCTTAACCGGGCTCATGTAGATTACTTCTATTGGCTTCTTGCTAGCCTCAGCGCAGTAGAATTAGCTCTCTACTTGTATTTTGCCAAATCTTATGTCTATAACAGGGGAAGGACCATGTGATGAACCTTTATGGCAGTTTACATTTACCTGTCATGTATTAACATCTATGCTTTTCAACAATAAAGCATGAAGAGGGAACTTTCTTTGGTCCCACATTGGATGGAAAGAAGGGGATGTTGTTTATAAGTAAACCGACTGTTCACTTAAATTTTTGGCAGAAGATGTGTGTGGACATGCCAGTGCCATATGGACATGAATAAGTCTACTGTATGACCCTAAGCATTAAATCAAATAGAACATATGAAAGAATTTACACTAAATCCCTTCCAATAAGCTTGTTTGGTCACTCTTTTAATTTGTCAGGCGATTTTGATGGGGACAATTCTTCCCTTTATGGGTAATTTCCTTGCCTTGAGATCAAAGACTTTTTAATGTTATACTAAAGCTTAAACTAAAAATGATACTTAAATAAGTATAGTAAAATAAATCTAAGATGAACTTACCATAGGAGTATTCACAATCATGTAATGTCAGAAGTTACAGAACCGATTCCATATGATGTGAACAAACATAAACCATTGAGAGAACGCCATTGAACAAAAATAAAACACGTGTTTATTGATGATGAAAATTTACAAGATACTTGGTTACAATAGTTGATTGAGTACAATATGAAGTTTGGATGTGGATAAAGTTGGTTCTTTGGTGTGTCACCCTTCTACTAATTCTTAAACTCATATTTATAGAGTTCTAATTTGGTTACGGTCCTTATACATGTGTCGTTTCCTAGCCTTTTCTTCTTCATGCAAGGAGTAACCATTATGTAACTCCTTTCTTTTATATCTTCTTCTAGCTATCTTTTGTTTAAATTTCAAATTTTGTTTATAACGACATCTTCAAGCCATTATCACTTAACTGTCTTTCTTAATCTATAGCCACGTGGCCCATTTTTTGGCCATGTATTATGGCGGTAATTTTATGGTGTAAACAATACCCCCCCCGCGTCATTTTGAATTCGAAAAAATTTGAAATGACGTTCTGTCTTTTCTTTTGACTACGTTATTCCACATGTCTTCACCCTACCGATTCCCAAGTCTTTTTGCCTCTTTTCTCCTATTTTTAAGGGATCTTTCCTTGATTCTTCTTTTCTTTCCTTATAAAGCTCTTCTTCTTTTTGAAGATTGTCATCATTGTTTCTTTCTTCTTCATTGAGCTAAGGTTTCTCTGTTCATGGCATCCAGCACCGAGTCATCTTCTTTGAAGGTTCTTCCCTCTTATCTTCTTACTTCTTAGTTGGAAAGCCATGCGAGTAGCTCAGAGTTCTCTACCTAAGTACTCTCCTTTGTCATTGATAAACCCTTTTTAGGTTTTGCTTTCTTTTCTTTTCTTCCTGAATCATTATCTTCACAATATCCTCTGTACAGTTCTGAAACTTTGTTATTGTCTCAAGAAAATTTGACTTGGTCCATATGGAGTAAAAACAATTCTCTAAAATGTTGGCCTAAAACTCATGACCAATGGATCAATTGGGTAGCTCGTATTTTTCCCCATTGGTGAAATTTATGGGATGACTTAGGTATTAGAGAATGTATTCTCCTTTCTAGGTTTGACTTTCCCATGGACAAAGAGCTTTTATCTATAGCTACTTGTTTTTTGTCTTTTTTCACAAATTCCTTCCATTTTGATTGCGGGATGATGTCTCCCTCTCTTTTGGATGTGGCTTCGCTAACCCTTCTTCGTCCTCATGGAGAGGTAATCTCGGCAGAACTCTTTTCTTCTTCCACAAATTTAGAATTCAACTCTTTCAACACTAGGGAATCTTTCAACAAGTTTTTATATCGAAAAAATTCAGAAAACCAAAATCATTTCTTCCAAGAGCACAATATTTTTCTTCTTTACTGGCTCTGTAGGTACAATGTTTGTCCTTCTTCTAGCAACATGACTAAAGAATATTGTCTTATAGCTGTCTCCTTGGTAAAAGAAAAGAAATTGACATTGGGTCATTTCTTTGTTGCTAAACTCTATAGGATTTTGAACAATCTCAACTAGAAAAATCTTTGTACTATTGGTGGTCTTCTTTGGTTTTTCCAATTATGGGCGTTGAGTATGGCTCGAATTCTACCTTATGTTCTAGTTATTGATGTCTTAGAGAAGTACTGGTGATCAAGCCATGCGTCCGCCGGTCGAGATGTTGACCCACAACCTGGTCCGGTTCCTTTTATGAGTACCCACATATATAAGATGCGTTAGGGTTTTCTAAAAAGGTATTCCAACTTTGACAAAGTGAGAAAAGGGGAGGAAGGGTGTATTTGGGGCTTAGGGTTTGAGAGATTGATTTCCTTGTAATCTTCATTGTTGATAGTGAAATTCCTTGCCGTCTTCGACCGTGGATGTAGGCTATAAGCCGAACCACGTATATCATTGTGTTTCTGTGTGCTTTGTGTTCATTGTCTATTATGATTTTCTCTTTGGTTTCTTGGTTTAGTCGTAACAAGTTGGGTACCTAGTACAGGTGAAAGACAATAGAATATAAAAAATTAAAAAAGTTAGATCAGGTCATTTTTTCATTAAGGTTTTTTTTTTTTTTAAAGAAGTCATAGACACTTATTGGTCACAGAATATTTGTTTCGATTTACTAACTAGTTTCTTAAATAATGAAAATTTCATGAAAAAAAAAATTATATTTTAATACAAATTAAATGAATGTTAAGACAAGCATGAATACTAATTTTGGACCCAAAAAAATTACAAAAAACATCTTTATCAGCTCGACCAATGGACGCATGGCTTGATCACCAGTACTTCTCTAAGACACCAGTAACTAGAACAAAGGTAGAATTTGAGCCACACTCAACACAACTTCTTGACGAACATGGCAATATTCATAGGGAGCTATGTTGCAGCATTTTTACTTCTATGGAGACTGGCTTTGGTAGGGTTCCCGTTTGTGCTGTTTCTTGTCATCCCTAGATTGGTATATGGGAGGAGTGGAGGACACTGATGGGTTTAGCAAGAAAGATCAGAGAGGAGTATAATAAGGCAGCTAATATTGTAGACTAGGCAATCTCATTGATTAGGATGGTTTACTCATTCGTCGGAGAAAGCAAGACCATGGCTGATTTCTCTTCTGCACTTCAAGGATCTGTAAAGTTAGGCTTGAAGCAGGGTCTGGGCCGTTGGCTAATGGTTTCTCTATTGGAAGCAATGGTATCGTCTTTACCATATGGTCTTTCTTGTCTTGGTATGGTAGCAAATTAGTCATGTACCATGGTGCAGGAGGAGGGACCATCTTCGTAGTTGGATCCCTCAACGTTTTTTGTGGCATGTAAGTCTCTCTCTCTCTCTTTCTCTTAGTTTTTGTTTAAAAAAACCATTAGTGGTATCTACTTTACCTTGTTTTCTTCCTTTCCACTGAAATCATTAATATTGTTAGTGGGTATCTTTTGTTTATTGTTTTCTTCACTAAGCCATTAAAGAAGAAAGTACATTTATTTTCTTGTTCCAATTGAATAGGGCATTGGGGACCAGCCTTTGGAACTTGAAGTACTTCTCAGAAGCTTGTTCAGCCGGAGAACGAGTAATGGAGGTAATAAAAAGGGTACCCAAAATAGCTTCAAATAACATGGAAGGTGAAATTCTGCAGAGCGTATCGAGAAATGTTGAATTCGCATACCCATCCAGACAATATAACGTAATCTTCTGAGATTTCTACCGAAGAATACTAGCGGGAAAGACGGTGGCCTTAGTTGGACATAGCAGTTCTGGAAAATCTACAATAATCTGTCTGTTAGAAAGATTTTATGACCCGCTTAGTGGAGAGATTCTGCTTGACGGTGTAGCCATTGATAAGCTTCAAGTCAAATGGCTTTAATCTCAAATGGGCTTAGTGAGCCAAGAACCATCTCTCTTCGCTACCTCCATTAAAGAAAACATTCTCTTCGGCAAAGAAGAATCCACTATGGACGAGGTTGTTGCAGCGGCCAAAGCTGCAAATGCTCACAGCTTCATTTCTCAATTGCCACAAAGATATGATACCCATGTTAGTGCTTTTTAAGACTTTTAAAGAATTCCAATAATGAGAATTGATTTGCTCTTTATTCAACCATAGAGAGGAAGGTATGCATGGTATTAATTTACAGTGTTTAAACCCTAAATCTTACTGAATAAATTTATATGAAATACATGGTAAATATTGGTGTGCTTTCTAATCAAGGAAATTCTAGTGTGTTGTAAATCTTGGAGTAGAAAACATGTTAGGTTTTGGTGTTTCCTTAATCAACTTTCTTTCTTTAGTTGCCTAAGTCAGCCTTCCTTCTTTAGTCACTGAATCAACTTTCCTTCTTTGATATGATCATTCTGATGATTAATAAGATCATGATCGTCTTTACTCCGTCTCAAGCTTAGGCAGAGGGACAAACACCCATTTTGATACAAATATTACAAAAAAAATCACAAAGAAGAGGTTTAGTAAGAATATATGCGAGTTGATCATGAGACTAAACAAATCAAGTGACGAGAGAGCCAAGGGCCACTCTTTCACGAACAAAGTGATAATCCAAATCAATGTGTTTAGTCCTTACATAAAAACATGAGATTGATAGACATGTAAAGTATACTGATTTTGAAAGAGAATAAGGTTGGTGGCTAATATAGAGGAAACCCAATATCCTGAAATAGGAAGGAGAGCTAAGTGATTTCAGCGATGGCAACTACCATTGCTTGTTCAATAGTAGGTTGCTTTTTAGCATACCATTAAATTAAAATAGGACCAAAGAAAACAAAAAATCCTATAATTGATCATCAGGTGATTGGACAACCTTCCCAATTAGCATCGGAGAAGGCATATAGTAGGTCAAAAACATCGTGACGATGAATATGAAGTCCATGGTCAAGAGTTTCACTAACATAACATAGAATCCTTTTCAATAGCTACATGTGAATAACAGTAGAAGTAAACATGTATTAACTAACAAGATTTACTGCATAGAACAGATCTAGTTTTGTGATTATGAGATATTGTAAACCTCAAACAAGTCTTTAATGGAGCTTTGGATCAGAGAAGGAAGAAGATTATATAATAGGATAAATTTAGTGGCAAGAGGAGTTGAGATAACCTTACAACTTTCCATAGCGGCTCGAGTGAGAACCTTGACATAGATGTAAATCCATAGGTGTAGATTGAACTCCAATGCCTAGCAAAAAAATATATACTCCCAAGATCTTTCATAGAAAACTTTTTATCAATGCTTATGATAAAATAATTCAACAAGGAAGAATTACTGCTAGTGAGAGTAACATTATCCATATAAAAGAGTAAAATAATCACACCTTGAAAACTATGAAGTAAAAACAATGATGGATCATGTGGGCTATAGAATAAACCATACTGAAGAAGATATTGCCTAAACCGATCAAACCAAGCTCTAAGGACTTGTTAGAGACCATATAAAGCACCACAAAACTTGCAAACATGATGAGACATGTTATGATCAATTAGTCTAGGTGGTTGCTCCATAAAGATGGTTCTTTAAAAAATCCAAGAAGAAAAGACATTTTTTACATCCAACTATTTAATAGGGTAGTGATAGCAATGCTAAGAACCAGGCATATAGTTGATGGTTTAACTACTACGAAATCTCATCAAAATTTATGCCAAGAACTTGATTAAAGCCTTTTACAATGAGACATGCCTTTAGAGGCTCTAAAGTGACATCAAATTTCAGTTTAGTTTTGAAAACCCACAACATTCATCTCAAGTTGTTGTGGTACCCACTCTCACATTATCATGTAAAGCTCTTATTTCATCTTGCATGGCCTTGAACCAGCCAAGGTGAATAAGAGCATATTTGATTATTCTAGACTTTACTAGAATTGAGGATGATGAGGTGGAGTGAAGAAAACTAGTTCGAGATTTTCCCTTAGTCTTCATAAGATGAATATTAACTCCCAAATATTGACCTAGATTGTGAAGTGCGATCTGCGATACACATGATAGTTCAATGGGTGATAGTGACCTAACCACAACATTATGTCTTATAGAGGAATATGGATATTTAGGAGTAGTAATAGGAGGTGTGGGTAAGACCATGGATGTTGACCCTTGCAAAGTCAGCGGAAGCATGTGAAGACAAAGAAGTGGGTGAGTTATCAACAACTATGATAATGTTTGGTGCACTTTCTTGCTCATTAGCATCAGGCCAAAGTATAGAAGACTGTATTATGGAGGAAGGTCTAGATGAGGTGCCGTCATCAAGAGTAGATTCTTTCTTCAATTTAGAAAATGCAGTCAAAGTCATATATTTCTTCTGTGAGATAACATTACTAAGATTAAAAATTAGAGAGGCATATAAGTTTCATCAAATATGACCTGACAAGAAATGTAAACTCTTCCTATCTCAAGAAAGCGACACATGTACCCTTTATGAAGAGTATTGTACCCAATAAAGATACAATGAAGTGATTTTAGAGAGAATTTATTCTTCCCATAATCACCCAAATATGGGTAGCATCAACAACCAAATACACAGAGAGTGATGTGTAGTTCGAATATCTTCCAATAACAACTTAAAAGGTGACTCTGTATACAATTTTCTTGATGACAAACAATTTATGAGGAATATTGTTGTATGGAAAGCTTCGATCCAATAGTCCTTGTGAAGACCATTGTGGAAAAGCATAGACAACCCAAGTTTAACAATATTAATGTCATCTTTCAACCACACTATTTTGCTCAGGTGTCTTAATCATAAAAATTGTCATATAGTACCATTTTCAACAAATAATTCGAGAAATTCTCCTTTTTTAAACTCATCACCACCATCACATTGAAATATTTTAATTTTGGCATCGCATTGGTTCTTAATCATCTTTTTAAAGTTAATAAAGCACTCGAGAAAATCATACTTAAGTTTCAAAGGAATCATCTAAGTATAACATGAGTAATCGTCCACAAATGAGACATAATATTGGAAGGCTTGAATTGAAAAAATAAGAGCATTACCCTAAAGACCCCAATGAATCTTATCAAATGGTTTTTCCAAACAAGTAAAGGTAGAAATAAATAGTTTTGCCAATTTTACAAAGTTGACAAGTATAACTAATAATCCAATTTTTATTCCAATGACTGATAGAGATAAATTCTTAGAGTTAAGAAATGACATTTCTTTCAGTTCAACATGACCTAGATGTTGATGCCAAGCATTCTTTGAAACTTTATTTTTTGTAATGAATAAAATGCTTTATTAAGTCCTTCCTCAAGGAATATAATTCACCATTTCTAGTCCCTTTCTTGAAAATTTTTCCTAATGTTGATCCTTTATCACAAATCCAATAAATGTAAATTTAAATAAGGAAAAAACAATCATCAGCTAATTAACTAATTGATAGAAGATTCTTAGTAGTACTAGTTACAACCAGAACATTCTTTAATTTTAGATCCCCATGAGAAGTTTCCAGACTAGTACTACCAGTATGAGAGATAGATAATGCATAACCATCACCAATAAGAATTTTATATAATCCAATGTATGGAGATATAGAGTAAAGATTACTTGTGTTATTTGTCATGTGGGTGTAGCACCCATATCAAGGATCCATTATGGATCATATGGATCGGTAATTGACATGACAGGCAATTCTTGGGGTATGTCCTCTACCTTGTAGGAGTGGTTGAAATGATATCAGCGTCAGAGTGCTTCATGTTCACATTTCTTATAGATATGACATTAAGAAAGATTAAAAGTAAACATTTGAGTGGATGTGTTACATTTTCCTTGTTGAATGAAACCTTGAGTACAAATTCCATTAGTATTGTATTTCTAAATTTTTTTCTTACTAGATTGGGTGAATCCATGTCCTCTAAAGTCAAAATATTGACCTCTATAGACATTCTAGTTTCTACTTCCTTCTTTGATTTTCTTTGTTTTCGGCTTACATAGGTTTGAGACTCATATATATCACCATTGGCGGTGTTATTCATGGTTGTACATTGTTTCATTGCAAGAAGTGAAGCTAAAAGCTATGAAACGTTGGCAAGGGTGGTCATGCCATAATAACACCAACAAAGTTATCAATTTTGGGGCCTAGACCATTAACGGTTCAAAAGACATTGTCTCTATCAGAGACAAGTTTTGGCACGATTAAGAGGTCACTAAAAATTTTCTTAACTATTTTCAAGTAATTTGTAGCACTTTGACTACCTTTTTGTATTGTTTGGAGTTAACAGATTAATCCAAATTCTCTTTCCTAAGATCCATCGGTAAAAGTCTCTTCAAGAAACCTCTAGATCTTCTGAGAAGTTTCAAAGTCGATTACTAGACTAAGATCTTCTTCAGTCGGAGCTCTTGAGAGGAAACTCTTCAACAACATATAATCTTTTCTCCAACTTGCATAGCCTGGGTTTGTCTCCTCCTTTCCACCCACGATGCTTACTAGTTGTGGTTCTTTTCCTTTAGAAGATATATGGTCAAGTAAGTTGATGTTTTCAATAAGAGGAAGGATCTAATATTTCCAAGCAAGATAGTTCTTCTGATTAAGTTTTGTTATAACCATGGAGGTTATTTAAACGATAGTTGCTATATATTGTTAATGACGCCATTGAAGAGGAGAAATCAATCATTGAACATAGAGAATTCACACTCAAATGTGTGCAACTCTAATACCATAAAGAATTATACAGAATTCCAACAATCAAAACTGATTCTCTCTCTATTCAACCGTAGAGATGAAGGTATGTATGGTATTAATTTATAGTGTTTATCTAATAAATCTTATAGAATAAATTTACATGAAACACACGATAAATATTGGTGTACTTTCTAATTAAACAAATCTTGGTGTCTTGTAAATCTTGGAGTAGAAAACATGGTAGGTCTTGGTGTTGCTTGAGTCAACCTTCCTTCTTTGATCACTTGAGTTGGCATTCCTTCTTGGATTCGGTCATGATCCTTTTGCTGAGGATTAGGATCATGATTGCATGATCATCCTTATCATGATTGTCATTACTTCTTGTCGTGGCTGGAAAGAAAAGAGAAAAGACAAAGACATTTTGTAACTTTATTAGCTATTATTAATCACTTGTATTCCATATTTTTTCAAGTAGGCGAGAGGGGCATCCAAATGTCTGGAGGACAAAAGCACATAATACCAATCGCAAGAGCAATAATCAAAGCACCTCGAATCCTTCTCTTAGATGAGGCAACAAGCACGTTAGTCCAGAATGGTCAAGTTATGGAGATTGGTTCACATAACGAGTTGATCCTAGATGATAAAGGCTTGTACACTTCACTCGTTCGATTCCAACAAACAAAATCGGCAACAAAAGAGAAGACCCCATTGACATCATCATCCGCTCACCAGCACAAGAATGAAAATAATAACACTAGTATGATGAGAAGATCAAGCTCTATAACCTCTACTATTGCAACGACTCGAGTGTCATAAGGCAATGAAGGTAGTCTAGAGCAAGTCATCCCCGTCCCTTCGTTTTGGAGACTATTTCTTCTTAATCTCCTGAGTGGAAATAAGCAAGCTTAGGGTGTGGGAGCGCAGTGTTGTTTGGGGCAGTGAAATTGGTATACTCGTTCGTGATGGGGAGCATGGGTCTTCGTTTATTTTTTGCTTGATCATAGCGAGATTATGTTGAAGATGAAAATGTACTCATTGTTTTTCCTGGGCTTGGTAGTATTCTCAATTATTATCAATATATGTCAGCATTATAATTTCGTAGCCATGGGTGAGTACATGACTAAGAGGATTATAGAGAGAATGTTGTCTAAGATTCTCACTTTTGAAGTTGGGTGGTTCGATCAAGATAATAACTCCATTGGAGCTATTTGTTCTAGACTCTCAAAGGATGCCAACATTGTAAGATCAATTCCCTCTCTCTCTCTCTCTCTGTCTCTCCCACTATGGGCCACTTTATATGTAAAGCTTCTCACTTTTTGCAAATTTATAGGTGAGATCATTGGTGGGCGATAGGATGGCTCTTCTTGTGCATACCTTTTCTGTGGTAACCATTGCTTGCACCATGGGCCTGATCATTTCATGAAGGTTTGTAGTCATTATAATAATAGTTCAACCCATGATTAATGTTTGCTTGTACAACCGAAAGGCTTTACTCAAGTGCTTGTCCAACAAGGCCGCGAAAGCCCAAGATGAAACTAGCAAGCTTGTTGCAGAAGCCATATCCAATCTCCGAACAGTCACCGCCTTCTCCTACCAAGCTCGAATCCTCTACATGTTGGAACAAGCCCAAGAAGGGCCGCAAAAAGAGAGCATTCTCTAGTCATGGTTCGCTGGGATAATCCTCGGTACTTCTCATTGTCTCATGACTTGCTCATGGGGCTTCAACTACTGGTATGGGGGGAGGCTTATCAGCCAAGTCTACATAACGTTCAAGGCCCTTTTCCAGACAATCATGATCTTAGTAGGCACCGACTGTGACATTGCCGACACCGGAGCCATGACTACCGACTTGGCAAAAGGTGCCGATATGGTGGTCTCAGTTTTTGTAGTGCTCGATCGAGACACTCGCATTGAACCAGATGACCCAGAAGGTCACCAGCACAAGAAGTTAAGTGGTCATGTTGAGCTTCAAGATGTAGACTTTGCTTACCCAGCTAGACCAAATGTGATCATCTTCAAAGATTTTTCTCTCATCATCAAAGCTGGGAAATCAACAGCACTAGTGGGTCAGAGCAGCTCTAAAAAATCAACCATCATCGGCTTAATCAAGAGATTCTACGACCCACTAGAAGGTATCGTGACGATTGATGGGAGGGATATAAGGTCATACAACCTCAGGTCATTAAGGAAGCTCATTACATTAGTAAGCCAAGAATCAACATTGTTCGTTGGGTCAATCAAAGAGAACATTAGTAAGCCAAGCATCAGATGAGGTGGACGAGGCGAAGATTGTAGGAGTAGCAAAGGCAACAAATGCTCACAATTTCATCTTGGTGCTCAAAGACGGTTTCAATACATGGTGTGGAGACAGAGGATTACAGCTATCAGGAGGGCAAAAGCAGCGCATTGTGATAGCCAGAGCGATACTAAAGAACCCGACAATATTGTTGTTGAACGAGGCAACGAGCGCGCTTGATAGCCAGTCAGAGAAGGTGGTGTAGGAAGCGTTGGAGGGTATGATGGTAGGTAGAACAAGCGTAGTTGTGTCTCATCGATTGAGTACCATACAAAATTGTGATCTGATTGCGGTTTTGGATAAAGGAAACGTGATGGAGAAAGGGACCCAAGCTACACTTTTGGGAATGGGACCCACAAGTACTTACTACTCTCTCATCAACCTCCAATCGAATCCCGGCCAAACTGTCAAATAAGCCTCATAACTTGAAAACTAGAGCATGATAGAAGTGATGAAGGATCCTGTAGAATGTGAGAATATCAGATGAAGAATAGTAAGGTGTAGAAGACAAAGACTTGTAAGGAAGATTCAGAAGAAGTTTAAGAGAACCAAAAGAAAATAGAAGATGAAACTAAACTAGCTATGTACCTCTCTTTGCACCTTTTCATTCATATTTATACTAAACTATTACACTTGTATTACTATAACAAACTACCACTAACATTCTAACCTCCTAACTAACTAACTAACTCATCGTTGCAAGTGCTCTATCCACTGAAAGAATTATAATTTTTTATTTTCACTTGCATGCTTTAAATTCTCTAATAACCAAGAAGCTATAAGAAATGGGTAAGAGATGGGTCTTTTTTAGCCATGGGTTTAATGAATAGAATTCATTTTATCCATTTTTTTTAAAGACATTTTTCCTTAATAATAAAAAATTTAAACTGCCTTTGAAAACGATGAATTTGTATTATTAAATGACCTATTTAGGCATTATTGATAAGTTATCCTCATCGTATAATAGATACCCGATTTGTCATATTTAATAGATTTGTAAGTACCTATGTTTAGGCCAGTCAATCCAAGGTCCATTTGGCCAATCTGCAATGGATGGGGTGGTGATTGATTGGGCTGAGTTTGGACAGACCTTAGCCTATTGGAGCCTTTATAAAATAACATATGTAATATGGCTTTAAATTATATATTTATAACAAAAACATGTAGTAAATATAATTACATACTTTCGTATAAGTTATTTTTAAACACAGGTTAGTAATATTTATAAGATTGATTAATATGCATGTGTAGAAAATTATGTCATCTGTAAAACTGTGAAGATTGGACCGATCTGAGACCACCTATCAATAGTTGGGCAGAATTTAGAATCAATTTCTTGGGCTGAGCTCAAACATGCCATACATGAAGACTAGATTTGAATGTCTAATAACTTTGGATCGGGGTCAGACCTAGCCCTGCCCCAAGTTATATATGTGGGCCTAATCTGAAATAGTTGTTATAAGTTATATCATAGGGAAAATATATTATTCTTTTAATTCTGACTGCCAATCGACTAAAATTTAATGATCATCAAAAGTGCCCATGAGAAGAGAGCGGGATATGGCTATAGAGCTGAAGCCAACCTGAGCCCATTTTGAACCTAATGATCCTTAGTTGGTTAGGTATGGGTCGGCCTAGTGTCTTGGGTTGAACTCAGGTTTAGGACCCATTGTAAGCACCAAATTTTGGTGTGGTCCCCAATTTTCGGCGTTTCTCTTCAAGTTAGCAGACAGGCAGAGCAATCCCCAACCTTTATTCATAATCCAGCCAATTCCAATCGACCAAATCCATCCAATGGCCCTTCATCATCTTTTTTATTTTTTATTTTATTTTTGTGTATGGGGACGTAGAGAGATGCATTGTAGCTCCCCTCTATTTATTTTATTTTCATTATTATTATTATTATTATTTTATTTATTATTATTACTATTATTTTTTTCTTTCCTTTTATTTTTTATTTTTATTTTCTTCTTTTTTTCTTTTTTTCTTTTCTTCCTTTCTTTTCTTTTCTTTTCTTTGCCTTTCCTTCTTTTCTTTTTTTTTTTTCTTTTTTCTTTTCATTTTCTTTCTTTTTTTCATTTTCTTTTTTCTTTCCTTCCTTCTCTTCCGAGCCGCAGCCTGTGCACAGGAGGGGGGAAACCCTCCCCCTCTCCTCTCGTATCTCTCCCCGGCACTCGCCCCCCTCTCCTCTCTCTCCCCTCCTCTCTCTCTTCTCCCCCGATTCTCTCTCTCCCCCTCACTCTCAGCTCCCTTTCCTCTTGGCCGAAACCCTAGGGCGCAGGTGAATCAGGAAACCCTCCCACACCC
>JAOXJP010079609.1:0-29080 GCA_025762735.1 Platanus orientalis
ATGATGCATATTTATGTCCTAATAAAGAGACATCACAAATGGGTCATACCCTACAATTATCCCGACTTCGATAGAGGGTAGGTAGAGGACCGGTCAGGATTGGAGATGTTGCGCTCTCCGAAAGCTGTAGGGGTTGTGATAACAAGGAACCCAATGCTATGTATTATACATAACTCCCTAACAGTATTAGCGCTAAAATAATACATATACTATGAATCAAAGTGCAACATTAAGCTATGTCCGAATAACCAGGATGCTATGTGACAATTTGTTAATGGTTCAGGGATTGCCGATAGGGCTTGTGGGAAACTTTTTGGGCTTGTTTCGATTGCCATGGGATCCCAAGGGACCGGTGCTATGTATCTGTTTCAACCATCCAATCAACAAACATGGCTGGTATAATATGTAGGCTATGAAGTGATGATGCCTACTAGCACCCCAGATGGGCTATTTATCTATGAAGGCCTTTCTACAGAGTCGGGGACCAACACGACTTAGCGAACGTACGCGGCCTGTGTGGGGTATGTCAAGAGGATTTTAGGCTTACTTTGAAAGCCATGGAGATTTCAAAGAATCAGTGCTATATATCTGTTTTAATCAATTTCCAAAGATGATTGTGATGGTATATAGGATATGGATTGATGTCAACATCTGTCTATACCTGGGTAGATAGTCTACTATGTCAATGGTTTTGGCTATTTCTGGTGAGGTAACCTACAGTGCCCCATGGAACCTATGGCAGCCTGATCAGAATATATCAGGAAGTTTTTAGGCCTATTCCGAAAGCCATGGAGATCACAAAGGATCGATGCTACATACCTATTTCAACCAATTTCCAAAGACGGTTGTCATGATATATAGGCTATGGAATGATATTAACACTTGCTTGAGCCTGAAAGACAATCTGTCATGTCAACGGTTTCGGCCATTTCTAGTGAGGTAACTTAGAGTCCCTCACCGAACCTGCAGTGGCTTGAGCAGAGCATATCAGGAAGCTTTTAGGCTTATTCCGAAAGCCATGGAGATCACAAGGATCAGTGCTACGTATTCATATTTTTTGATGTTATGTAGGCGATGGAATGATGATCGACAATTACCTATGCTCGATAGGTCATTTGTGATGTCAAAATTTAGCCTTTTCTGTAAGAGGAGTCCTCACTGAACCTTTATGTGGCCTGATTTCAAGGTTGAAAATGATCAATGCATCATTTTCGATCAAACTTTGCCATAAGGATGGTCTTGGCTATAGTTGCTTTACTGACAGAGTGGACTTTAGGTTTCAGGTGCTTGCCATAAGAATGGGCTTTGCTAAGGGTGATGACTTATCACCGAATTACTTTGCCGACAAAGTGGTCTTTTGGTTTCATATGCTTGTTGGTTCATGCTGGGAGATTTACAAGGCTCACTTTCAAAATTACAAGGATCTTTAGGGGATCGATGCTATTCTGGAGGGGCCTTTACTCAATTTCATTGCTAAGGGGCTGGGGCCCAAATTCCTTAAAGGGCAGGGGCCCATATTTCATTGCAGAGGGGCAAAGGCCTAAATTCCTTAAGGGGTAGTGGCCTACATTTCATTGCAGAGGGGCAAAGACCCAAATTCCTCGATGGCCCACATCTCTTTGTAGAGGGGCGAAGGCCCAAATTCCTTAAGGGGCGATGGCCCTCAATTCTTTGTAGAGGGGCTAAGGCCCAAATTCCTTAAGGGGCAGTGGCCCACACTTCATTGTAGAGGGGTGAAGGGCCAATAACTTAAGGGACGGTGGCCTACACTTCATTGCATAGGAGCGAAGGCCCAAATTCCTTAAGGGCCAGTGGCCCACATTTCGTTACAGAGGGGCGGAGGACTAAGGGGCAATGGCCCATATTTCATTGCAGAGGGGTGAAGGCCCAATTTCATTGCTTGGGGGCCACGTTCGAGTTTCATTGCTTAGGGGCCATTGCCCAATTCCATTTACTGAGGGGACGAGGCCCAAAATTCTTTGCAGAGGGGCCAAGACCCAATTTCCATTTGTTGAGGGGACCATGCCCCTATGTCATTGCTTAGGGGTCACAACCCAATCTCATTTACTGAGGGGATAAGGCCCAAAATTCTTTGTAGAGGGGCCAAGGCCCAATTTTCATTTGTTGAGGGGCCCATACCCCTATTTTCATTGCTTGGGGCCTCAGACCAAATTTCTCTTGCTTAGGGCCTCAACCTAAATTTCATTTGCTGGGAGGTGATGGCTTATCTCCAATCATAATTGATGGGAGATGACTCATTGTCTCCGCTCTTTCTGAGAAGATGATGTATCATCTCCAACTTTGTATGGCTATGAATGGTGCTCTACTGGGGATGATTTTTCATCTTGATTTTTATTAGGAGATGGCGGGTCATCTCTAATTACAATTGATGGGAGATGACACGTCGTCTCCACTCTTTCTTGGGGAGATGATGTATCATCTCCAGCTTTGCTTGGCCATGAATGACGCTCTACTAGGGATGATTTTTCATCTCAATTTTGTTTTGATTGCTCCTTGATCCCAAAGTTGTTGATAGGTGTGTAGAAGACTTTTGTAGTGAGATTGAAGATGCTTTGAATGGTTGACAATGCTGTTTGATTGATGATTGAGTTTTGAAGCCTGGATCGGCTAGTCTTTGTATTTGCATTTGCTTTTGAAAGACCTTTTGAAATTTTGTTTTCTGAAATCTACCATTGACTTTTAAAAAACTGTGCCCCATAGGGTTCTTGAACATTAGAGATAACCTGTTGCATTACTTTTGAATACATAGGGTCATGTTTCGATATGTTATGTTGTCACGCCTAGTCTAGGCGAGGCATGAAAGGTTCACAATTTCTGGATATTAAATGTGCTTCTCTTGGGAGAGGGATTACAGGCCTATGTTTGAGGTCTTTGTTCTTGCTTTGTTTAAGGATGGTCTTTGAAGATGTGTGCTCATGACTTGACTCAGGGTACCATTTTTTGTTTTCATCCTAAGTCTTGACTTGACTGTGCTCCCTTTTTTTCTCCTATTTGCTAGGACTGGGTTAGAGTGCCATTTCCAGTTTTCACTCTAAGCTTTGCATTATTTGTTTGTCTTTATCCCTTTTTTTTTCCTATACTCAGATAGGTCTGGGTTTTCGGAAGGTGACTGGACGGGGTGCTTGCTCTTATTGCAAGTTGGTTGAATGCTTGACTTGTGTATTGCTAACTTTTGCTTAGAATTTCTTGCAGTGCTAAGAGGCTTGAATAGTTGCTTTGCTAAATGAATGGTTTGCTGAATGATGTCAAGGTTTGCCTTTGAGTGGGCAGAATTGAAAGGATCTAGAAATATGGATATGAATGGCTCTTGCTCAAAGGCTGATTTCAAATTGACAATTATGGTTCTTTACAAAATGCCAATTTCTTGAAGGAGATTTTGGTTCTGTACAAGATTTCCATATTTTGAAGATCATGGTTCTCTATAAATTTTCCATGTTTTGAAGAAAATCATGGATCTCTAAAAAATTCCCATGTGTTAAAGAAAATCATTGTCCTCTACAAAATTCTTGTATGTTTTTAAAGAAAATCATGGTTCCATATAAGCTTCTTTCTTTTGCTTTTCTTTCCTTTTTTGCTCTTTTTTTCTTTTCTTTTCTTTGGTTGAACCATTGATTCTTTTGCCTTAGATTTATAGAGATGATCATGACTTTTGGAAATGCAAAGTAGATAGGTAGGCAAATATTTCACCAAAATGACCATTCAAGGTATTTTCATTTTAAGCTTTCTAGCAAGAGTTAGTTTTACAGTACTCAAGCAAAGGACCTTTTGACTTGGTCCAAGTTTACAAATCTGGGGAAGTCTTCCCCGTCCATGTTTCCCAATAGTAATGCCCCACTAGACAGCTTCTATTTGACAATGAAAGGTCTATAATTCAGCTGAGGTTGCCCTCATGGTGCCTGTTCATGTAGAAGGACCTTCTTGAGAACTAAGTCTCCTTCCTCAACATCTCTAGGTCTAACCTGTTTGTTGAATGCTATGGCCATGCTCCTCTGACAGGCTTGCCCATTGCTCATTGCTTGCAGTCTCTTCTAATCAATAAGGTTCAACTGATCATGTCGAACTTGTGCCCATGCTAACTCTGAAATCTTTGCCTCAACTAACACTCAGAGACTTGGAATTTCAACTTCAATTGGCAGAACTGTCTCCATGCCATAAACTAGTGAATAGGAGGTTGCCCCTATTGAAGTACGGATTGAAGTTCTATAGGCCATAAGTGCATAAAGCAACATTTCATGCCAGTTGGATTGCTTAACAGTCATTTTTTGTAAGATTTTCTTGAGGTTCTTTTTAGTTGCTTCTACTACTCTATTCATCTGTGGTCTATAAGGAGAAAACCGATGGTGGTGAATCTTAAACTTTTTGTAGAATAGTTCAAGATCCTTTTCCTTAAAATTAGATGCATTGTCAGTGATAATTTTGCTGGGAACACCATATTGGCAGATGATGTCTCTCCATATGAATCTAGCTATGTTCTTCATTGTGACTGCTGCTAGAGATACGGCTTCGACTCATTTAGTGAAATAGTCAATAGCCACAATGATGTACAAATGTCCATTGGCAGCCTTTTGAGACATAGGTCTTACCACATTAATTCCCCACATGGAGAATGGCCAAGGAGTAGTTAGGTTGTGCAATTCAGAAGCTGGTGCTTTGATGATGTTGGCATAAGACTGGCAAGTGTGGCACTTCTTTACATGTTGAAAATAATATGTTTCCATAGTTGACAAGTAGTACCCTAGTTGAAGGATCTTCTTGGTAAGCATGAGCCCATTCATGTGCGGGCCGCACTCTCCTCCGTGGATGTCTTCAATGATGGTGGAGGCTTCAGCTCTGTCTACACATCTCAAGCGAACATGATGATGGGACTTCTTGTACAGGGTCCCGCCATGTAAAACAAATTGAGTAGCTAATCTCTATAGAGCACGTTGATCATTCTTAAAAGCCATGGATGAAAGAGTTTGATCTTCTAGATAATTCTTTATATCGAGGAACCACGGTTCCCTGTTCAAATTAGTAGTTGTAATCTATAGGCAATAATCTGGCTTATTTCTCTGCTCAATCTCAATTGGTGTCATGTCGACCCCTTGAGGGATGTCAATCATTGAAGCTAATATGGTTAAAGCATTTGCAAAGTTGTTCCTTCTTCTACTAATGTAGTCGACAGTTAGATATTTAAAGCTCTTGGATAATATTTGTAGACATTCATGGTAGTCTAGGAACTTCTCCTTTCGGATGAACCAATCTTTGGTTTCTTGGAAGATGACAAGCACTGAGTCTTCATAGACTTCTAGTTCACCAATGCCAAGATCAATGGTTGCTTTCAAACCAATGATGCAAGCTTCATATTTGGCTATGTTGTTGGTGAATGGAAAGTGCAGCCTTGAGGCGATTGGAATGAGGACACTTGTAGGGGAAATAAGCACGGCTCCAATCCCACAGCCTAACTGATTGATAGCTCTGTCAAAGCACATTTTCCATCTAACTATCTTGCTTGATTCAAATTCAACACAAAGTAAGTGTTCATCTGGGAATTCTAATTTCAAGGATGAAGGCTTATCTACTGGTCCATTTTCTAAGAAATCGGCTATGAATTGCCCCTTGATAGCATTCTGTGAGATATATGTGTTGTCAAATTCTGATAACATCATGAGCCATCGGGCAATTCTTCTTATAGTTGCTGGTTTCTCAAATGGATACTTAATGGGATTTATCCGAGAAATCAAAAATACTTTGTACGAAAGGAAGTAGTGCCAAAGCCTTTTGATGACACAGACTAGAGAGAGACAGGTCTTCTCTAGAGGTGTGTATCTAGTTTTGTAATTAACGAAATGCTTGCTCAGATAATAAATGGCCTGTTCTTTCTTCCCTGTCTTGTCATGCTATCCTAGTACACATCCCATGGATTTGTTATGCGTAGTTACATATAGAATTAGTGGATGGTTTGGCTCTGAAAATGTCAATACAAGTGCGCTTAGCAGATAATTCTTGCTCTTGTCAAAGGCAACTTGACAATCATTGTGCCATTGGGTTGGAATGTTCTTTCTTAGTAGTTTGAACAGGGGCTCACAAATGGGAGTAATGAACCGACTAATGTATTGGATATGGCTTAAGAAACTATGTACATCCTTCTTTGTGTGAGGTGTAGGCAATCTAATGATTGCTTTGGCCTTTGAAGGATTAACTTTTATGCCTCTTTCATTGATGATGAAACCTAACAACTTTCCATGAGAGGCTCCAAAGATGCACTTGTTCGGGTTCAGTTTCAATTTGTATTTCCTTAGACGGGCAAACAACTTCTATAGGTGGTTTAGGTGATCTTCTCTGTGATGGGATTTGACAATCATGTCGTCTACATAGACTTCTATTTCTTTGTTGATCATGTCATGGAAGAGGGAAGTCATGGCCTGTTGATATGTTGTCCCTACATTCTTGAGACCAAAGGGCATTGCTTTGTAATAGAATGTGCCCCAAGGGGTTGTGAAAGCAGTCTTCTCACGGTCCTCTACTGACATCTTAATTTGATTGTAGCCTGAGAACCCATCCATGAAGGACATCATATCAAGTCCGGCAGGACTATCTATGAGCACATCAATATGGGGTAAAGGGAAGTCATCTTTGGGGCTAGCTTTGTTAAGGTCTCTGTAGTCAATGCACATGCAGACTTTTCCATCCTTCTTGGGTATAAGGACGATGTTGGTTAACCATTGGGGATATTGGACAGATAAAAAAAAGCCTGTGTCTAATTCTTTTCATATTTCTTCTTTGAGGACTAGGGACCATTCTGGTCTTAGACACCTAGGCTTTTGCTTGATAGGATGAATATCCGGGTTAGTGGGAAGTTTATGGGTGGCAAGGTCTATGACAGACTAGGCATGTCTACATAAGTCCATGCAAAAATGCCTATGTATTCTAAAACCAATTTTAACAGGGCATGCCTTAGATTTGAAGTGCTGGGGGTCCCAATTTTCATAACTCTAGGCATGGCTTCTGACCCAAGATTGATCTCTTGGACGTCATCTACCGATGGAAGATTTTGGTTCTCTTGGCACTCAAAGGCCTTTATCACCTTTTTTGGCATCATTCCAATCTTGTTCCTGTTTTTGAAAAGAAAAGCTTTTAGTATTAATTTACATGAAAAGGGGATTTTGTACCCGAAGAGAGCAACTGGACTTGGAATCAGACTCTAAGTTGCCTATATACCCGATGTTTGTACTGATCACAAGCTTAGAAAAGCTTGTTCAGCCAGGATCAAGTTGCACGTAGTTCTAGTCTCAGGGTGGACCAAATTTACATTTTTTTTGAAAAACAGCTAAGCCTGAAGTTACTTCTCAGGTTGCCTACATACTCGACTTTTAGCATATGGTGATTTTGAAAACATTGGTCTATCAAGATTAAGATGCATATAGTTCTTTGACTATAAGGGTAAAGAAAGCAAAATGATTTTTTTAAAAGTGATTGGGCTTGAAGCTGTGTCTCAAGTTTCCTACGTACCCCTTACAGGTGCACTGGTCGAATGCTTTGACATTTCATGAGTCATCAGGGATCAAGTCTACGTAGTTTTTATACAGAAAGGGAAAAGAAAAGACTAAAAGCTTTTGTAATCATGAACTAGAGTAGAGTAAAGGTGGCTCTTCCTGGCCTCTTTTCTCAATCATCAATCCATTACTTGGTCTTCATCTTCTGCTGCTGTTGTGTTGGCTTGCCCGATCTACTCTGCGGCATCCATGGGTACCTATGTTTTCAGCATGTTGACCTAGTCAGGGTCAAGCTCACCTAAATCTAACTCTCCACTCGCAATCATTGATTGGAGTGCTTCTCTAACATCACCAAGGAGTGAGAGTAGACTTAGAGGGGCTAGGTTGTCCTCCCTATGCTCTGAGGTGTTGGGGGTTGAACATTCCCCAATCTTAGGGATGGACAATTTAAAGCTGGACATGTGGGTATGAGGAACAACCTCGAGATGGTAGGCATAATGTTGACTAATGATTGGAGGTGGAATTATGATTGGTTCTATTGATGTGTGTTCTGTGATGGGCTCTAATGGTTCTATTTGAGCTGGTAGTTTGGTTGGTAGGGTATTACATGTTTTAGAGAGTTCAGAAGCTGATACAAAATGTAGTGTGGCTTTGCGGTCGGCTCTCTTCTTCTTGTTCTTCTTGAATTGATGCTTGAGGAGGGGTTTGAACCCTAAGCTTGCCTTGTATGGCACTCTGATGGCCTTGATGGGGTTCTTTTTTCCTTTAGAATGCTTGCCTAGGCCCTTGTTTAGATCAAACTTCATTTTGGCCATCATATTGAACTTTGGTAGAAGTATTTCAGCCTTCCTTTTCAACTCTGCTGCCTCTTTCTCTATGTGTACAACTTCAAACTAGTATGAGGTGAATGTGTTTAGAGCTTATAGGTTCTGAACTCCCAATATCTTTTGGCCTGTCATTGTGATGACATCCGTATCTGCTGGCATAGTGATAACCTCATCATTGATGATGAACTTGACCTTCTGGTGAAGAGTGGAGGAGACGGCACTCGCCTGATGAATCCACGGTCTTTCCAATAGCATTGTGAAGGAGGATGGTATGCTCAGTATCTGAAATTGAACTTGGAACATTCTCCCTTCTATTACTTGGGGAATGAACACTTCTCCTTGGCCTCAACTTATTGAATTGTTGAAGGCCCTTATGTCATAGAGGTTGGGTTTCACATAATCTGAGGGAACTCCCAATGTATCCAATGTATCCTTGGTAACTCCCAATGTATCCAATGTATCCTTGGTACAAATATTCAAAGTAGATTCGTTGTCTACCAGGATGAGGGGAATACATATATCTGAATGGCGTGCTGTGATGTAGATGACTCTATTGTGCACGGTGTCACCCTCGAGAATCTTGTCCTCTGAAAATGTGATGACTCATGGCATTGATACCCTTGCCACCATATTTTTCAACCTATCTGGTGTGATCAAGGCATCCACAAAGTACTTTCTGAATATGCTCAAGAATCTCTCTATGTTGCTCTGATGTTAGCAAAAGTCCCAAGATTGAGACCTGTGCAAGTGTCTTGGACAACTGCTCGATCAAGAATAGGTGAGACTTCTGAATAACTGCTTGGAAAATCTAATTCTCTTTCTTTTCTTTTGCTTCTCTGGTCTGTCTCTGTTTTTGTTTCTATTTCTTCTTCTATCATTTTCTCTTTCCCTTTCCCTTCTAGATGTAGATATGTGACTGGTTTAGAGACTCTTCCTGACCTGGTAATAAAGGTTGTGAGCTCATCCCTAACTAGATAGCCCAAGGGGACTTAGTTTAGCAGGTATTGGATTCTGGTTGGTGGGGGAATGTTGATGACTTGGTAAGGGGATGAAAGGTCCATAAGCTAGGCATATAATGATGGTGGTGGGATGATATGAGGTGATGAGATAGGGTCATGAGTGCTGAACCTTCCCCTTATATGTTGATGTCAGGGGGAAGTACTATGACTGGGCTACTCGGGGTTGTATCCCACATGTTTACAAGCAAGTGCTCATATTTAGGAGGGGGGATAGGTTCAGGGAAATATCCATCTATGGTGGACACATGATTGGCGTCAGGCAAAAAGATGACTTTTTTGGGTTCTGAGACTTTGGTAATGAAGTTGGTAGGGTTAAATTGAGTACTGGAAAGACTGATCATGTTGACCCCTTTTGGTGGTTGGTGGTCGGGGAGTGGATTTTGGATGATGTTGGTATTTAATGGGGGATTGGCGGGTGTAGGGTCAAATGATATCTTACCCTCATCGATCAGGTCTTAAATGTCATGTTTTAAATGAAAACACCTATCGAGGGTGTGCCTTGGAGTCTGGTGGTAATCACAATGTTTCACTTGATTGTAGTGGTAGGGAAGAGGGTAAGGTGGAGGTCTTGGACCAATCAGCTGCAACAGCTTGTTCTTAATGAGATACTCCATGATGTACTTATAGGAGTAGGGTAGAGGGGTGAACTTTCTTTTCTTCTCTAGGCTTACTCGGGTATTTAGGTTGGTAGAACTACTGTGTTTGAGGAGGGATGATATTCATGGCTGCAGGGTAGCTCTGAGTTGGCTGTGGCAAAGGCAGAACATGATCACTGTTCTGACTAGGTTGTGGAACCTTAATGGCTTGTACAAGATTAGCTTCTGGCCGGGTGACAGCTGCCTTCTTTGGTGCATTTTTGGAGGAACTAGTTGGGGTAAATGATGCATCATGTATTAACGCTGCCTTGATAGGCAACTTCACCTTTGCAGCTTTGTCGACAACCTTGGCAAAATTACTCTGTGATGCGGCTAGGAGCATCAGCTGGTAAGTAGGACCCAACATCATCATGAAAGTTGATATCATGTCCTCTTCGGACATAGGGTGTTTCAGGTTGAAGGTCTTCAATCTTCACCTGTATGCAAAATCCCTGATACTCTCTCCTGAGGTAGGCCTCATTCCTTCAACTTCTTCTCTGGTTGGAAGTAATTCAAGGTTAAATTTGTAATAATTAAGGAATAACTGTGTCAAGGCCCTCCATGTACTGATATTGCTCTTTTCTTGGCTTGCCAGTCATTTTCCTGCATTCTTTTCTAGACTCTGGCCAAACATCTGGACTAGGATCCCCTCATTATGTCCCCACTAGAACATAGCATTGCAGTACATGCAGAGATGCATCTTGGGGCAGGTGGTACCATCGTACTTCTCCACGTTTGGCATTTGAAAGTTCGGTGGTAGCACACCTTCGAGGTGGATGCAAAGGTCCTCAAAGTCCATAGAGATAGGGAATTGTCCCCCTTTCATGAGTTCTAATTCTGTAGCAAGCTTTGCTATCTATGCACTGGTCTCATCTTTTTACTTTCCCTTTTTACTTGTTGTTGAAGGTCTATACTATTCATCGAGGTCGAAGGCGGTCTGGTGCTCTGGCTGAAAATATATAGTTGTGGCTCAGAGCGGGATTGTGACATATGTAGGGCCTTGTGTGAAGGATTGACTATATAGGATAGTTTGTTCAGTAGTACTGGGAAGTGGCAGTTCAGATGTTGAACTCCAGCTATGACTATTTCATCAAATATTCAAAAATCAGCTTCTCGAACTCGGAGAGGGTAGGAATTTGAGGCTGCTCACTAGTGTTTGGGTGGCTAGGGGATGGTGAAGAGGTTTGGGGTGATGAAGAGGATTGACCAGACTCTAAGTTGGATGTCCAACCATGCTAGGACATGAAGTCCCCCATAAATCGTTCCACTTCTGATTTGAATCCCTCTGGGAGGGTACTTTCGAGAATGGTCCTTGCAAGAGGTGGGTTTCCCATAGATACCTCTAGGAGGGTGAGAGGTGCAGTATTTGTTGTAGGAGGAGGCATCGACTTGTCAGCCATTGCTTTACTATGCTATACTTTCTTTTGCTTCTACGGTCGAGTCTTTGAGGGAGCAATTGTAGCTTTCTTAATTGAGTTAGAAGAAAAGAAGGGTTCATTGTTATTATTTTGCAAGGTTCATTCTTCACATTCACTCATAGATTGATAGCCAGGTGCTTTACAAGTGCATATGTCATACAGGTGAATTCATGTCCTTTAATCTTAACTACAAGATTCTGGAAACAAAACTTTGTACATTATAAATATATCAGAAAATGATTACAAAAGGAGGGGGTACTTGCCCCAATACATCAAAAGATAACATAAAATGGGAATCTAAAGATTAGGCACTGTTAAAGGTGGCACCAGTTCATAACCCAAGGAGAAGATTTGCTCCCTCAGCTTGTGAACCCATGACTGTATCCACTAATCCTGCACAGAAGCCATGCTATTGTTGTGCCTCATCTCAAGTCCCAAATCTTCACAGGACATCCTACTATTGTCAAGCTTACTCTTTAAGGAGTATATGAGCTCTTCTTGAGTTTTATTTCAATGCTGGGTACACTCATGCTAGACCTCGGCCTCTGTACGCAAAAGTATCTCAGCTTCTAAGGTAGCCTTGGTTTGGGCATGTGAAACCCGTTCCTTGGCTAAGTTTGACAATGCTTGCTCATACTCTACTTGAGTGTGAGAAGGCTCTGTATGTGATGATGATGTAGATTCGGTGCACTATCTCTTGTTAGAAGAGGTAGATGTTGAGGGTGTAGCAAGTTGTAGAGGATGCTTATGTAAAAGCCAATGCTCATATGCTAGTGTCATGACCTGTGTCTTTGCGGATACTAGGTGTGGATGTCCTGAGACTCCAATGTATGAGCTATCCCATAGAGCGGCTAATGTATACCATGTATGATTGGATGTTCGATGATCAAGTTTGCATATATCTTTAAAAACCATGGAGAAGTCGAAGAGATCTTACCTAAGTGTCAACTACCGAAGAGCACGTATGGGTACATAGGGAGTGCTTTGGTGGAATCCTGTGATGACCATGTATGTGCGGTCCTTGGTAGCAAGGAGCGAGTAACATGCTTTGTGCTATATGACACGCCAAGTGATTTGTTCAGGAAGTATGATAGCTAGTAGGTTCTGATAACCTGATGTAGTTGCTCTGTTTGGCAAAGGTGGCTTTTGACATGGATCTGTGTTGGAGCTAGATCTTGTGATACATAAGCTGGGAAAGATGCAAGGATGGATAGATGATCTCGTAACCAAGCTTGTAAGAAAGCTAGACAACCATATGGTCAACCTTTGAGATGTCGAGCACAATATGACAGACTAGAGATAGTCTTTGAGATGATCACAGGTGCGAGTGTCTTCTTTTGTAGATGCTAATCCAAGACATCAAGTAATAAGACGCCATTGATGTGATGGTGGCTATGTGATAACAAGAGTTATCCTAAAACAACTAAAGTGAAAGCTTTGAACTTGATGGGGTTGTCGAAGTCACCAACTTTCTTCCAACCCTTTTCCAGTAAAAGGTCAAAAGGGCAGTGAAAATATTCTCCTATGGCTTCCTTCGGTAGGGAGGCTTTGGAGATTTCTAATGTGTGGAAGCTTTTCAAATAGCTAGGTTCATGATTCAGGATTATGGCACTGATGCCAAGACAAAGTTCCCAGTCTAAGAAGGATTCGAGCCCTCAATAGTGGGTGTAAGCTCTTGTTCTCCAAAGTGGAAAACCATAGATGTTGGGTCCCAAGAGGAAATGGCTGCTTTTATCAATGGCCAATCCAGAGTGATTTGGGCTAAGGCCAATGTTGCCCCTAGCCGACTTGATTTTTCCAGATTTCCCTTTCTTCCAGAGGAAGGGCAATTAGGGTATTTGCTAAATTCGCGAAGGTGGTAGAGTACGCATTTAGTTATACTGATTTGTGAGCTATGTCTGTGAACATAAACATGAACACAGGGTTAGAAATGTCATTTTATAGTGGAAAACAACATTCTATAGAATTTAAGCCTAACGCTCATTTTTTTTCTTTAACGCCTATTTATTAATTGATTTAAAAATCAGGCATTGAGAAAACAATTGGGTGTTGGAACAGTTGTAGGCAAAATACACAACGCCTGATTTTTGCTTCAACGCTTGTTTTTTAATTGAATTAAAAAATGGTCATTGAGGGCATGATCAGGCATTGAAAGCAGTTACGAGTTTAAATGACCTGCGATTCGGTCTTTTGTTTTTTTACGTTTCAAATTGCCTTTTTCAGTTATAAACTATAGGAGAGGTACCCATAGTGTGTTTAAACTATTCCTTTTCTATTTTTTGACAAAAATTCTCCTCTTTCACCATCAACGATGAGTCAAGGAGGATCAAGTCACCACTTTCCGCTTCTCTCGGTGCAAGAGAAGGCTTTGTGGAAGAACCTTGCGGTGGATGAGGTGAGTTTTGGACTTGTTTATGAATTTATTTTTTACTTTTTATGAGTTTTTGACTTGCTTTGAATAATTTGATTTTGATTTGATGCTTCTATTCGTTTGTTGCATTTTTCTTTGGATTGCATTATGTTATTAGGTTTTAAATCATTTAAATGGAATTAGGTTACTTTAAAATTGATTTAAGAATGATTTTCCTAAGATTTCTAGTGATTTTCTGGTTTTTCAACGCCTGAAAATTATTGCCCTAAATTATAGGCGTAACACCCATTTTTTTTGTTTTAAAATAACAGGCGTTGGAAAAACGGGCGTTGACTTAAAAATCGGGCGTTGGCCTAAAACAGGCATTGGATTAAAAAACGGGTGTTAGGCTTGAGAGACAAATTTGTTGTTATGCATTTTTTGTTTCTTTTTTATTTTTTTGATTTTTTTTTGTTCCTAAACATTGTTCTAACACATTTTAATATATTTTAACTTGTAGGATAGAGGGGGCATGCAGCGCCACGGTTCTTGGTTTGGAGTCTTGGGCTTGTGGGGGAGGATGTGCTCCAAAGTCCAGACTCAAGTGAAGGCCATGGGTTTTAGCCATTTTCTGAGTTTCCGGTAGTTCTGGCCGACCGGGCTCTCCTGATGGCATTGGTAGAGAGGTGGTCTCCGATTACACACACTTTCCACCTACTGATGAGAGAGGTCGGGATGCCCCCTATAGCCTTCTTTATGATGACGGGGCTCTCCATGGATGGCACACCTCCACCGAGTTCGAAGGATTTTGACCCAGCATTGGTGGCCCGATGCATAGGGCCGCAGCTCATGACCTACTACAAGGGCATAAAGGGTGTCCTCACGTCCTAGTTTGAGAATGATTGCCTCTGGGCCACCGACCAGAGCTCACTTGCAGAGATTGATTTCTCCACCCAAGCTTTTATGATACATGCTAACTCACTCTATCTTCTGCGGGAAGAGCGACCGAGTCTACTTTTACTTGCTACCAGCCTTGGAGGATCTGGACCTCATGGTCATGCGGAGTTGTGGTAAATCTACTCTCTGGTGGATGTATTCCAAATGAGCGAGATCTTGTCTGGGTAGGGCCCACATTCTTTCGTGGGGTTGTGCTTCCTATGGGATGTATGACCCATTTTCTTTCCTTTTCTTTTTGTTTCTATATTCAACTTTTACTTTGTATCATTAATTTGAGTTGGATATATAATTTTGAATATTCCTCTTGTAGGTATGGTGCTACGAGCACTTCCCTCCCTTGGCCCCCAGGTGGAGAGGCGAGGAGGTATTCCCCTTCCCCTATGTGGCAAGGTGGAAGGTTGCCCATATCCACCATAGGATCCGGAGATCCATTTCGGGTTTTAGACATGGGTTGGACCTCTTGACAGTTGATCAGGTAAGTACACAATACTTTAGTTCAATTAATTGATTTGATTTTTTTTTTTTTTTGTAAATCATTGTCTAACTTCTAATGGGGCAAAAGCATCAGGCCCATCTAACTAAGGTTGCTGCCATGAAGGCGACCCAAGGGGTGGCTATGGAGGAGGTAAGGACATATGGTTGTTTGCATTTCTTTTAAGTTTTTACAAGTTTTGACATGTATGTTTTTGTTAATGTTTGCAGAGATAGGTCCCTGTTCCAAGGGAGATTGGAGGTGCTACTGAGGACACTAGGATGCCCTCTACCAAGCCCGAGGTGGAGTGACAAGAGGGAGAACAGATTGGGGGGAGCAGCCTGAGAGAGAGCAACCCATAGGAAAGCCTGAGATTGGTGGAGAGCCTGAGGTCGAGGGAGAGCAGGTAACGGGAGAGCTCGAGATTGGGGGAAAGCTTGAGGTGCATACCGCACTAGTACCCAGTGGTGTGGTGACTGTGGCTCCTTTACAAATTGATGACAATCCCCTTCAGACTGTACGAAGATGTGTCGATGTTCCACCTCGTGGTGATGATAGAGTCTGCTATGGTGCTGGTCACTCGTATTCTAGGAAGAGGTTGAAGTAAAAGGCCAAGAAGGGGACAGTGGACTATGTGGGTAGTAGCTCGGATGACTAACTGGAGATTGGACTTCTTTCTTTTTATTTTCTCTTCTGTATTCATTGAGGGGATGTAATTAAACATTTTTTGGTTGATGGGTTGTATATGTTGACCTTGGATGACTTTTAGACATGTTTTGAAGTTTTTATTTTGTTTACTTGGAGGATGTTTGGACATCATATTAGTTATATTCATTTTAGTTTCTTGAGGATGGATTTTATTCATTTTCTTCATTTCTTTCATGGTTTGGTTTACTCTACTTGTGAAATGTCTACGCAATCTATGCTATCACATTTACATATATTATGCAAAAGGGATGAGAGATATTCAAATTTAAACAAGGAGTGTGAGCATGTTTTCTATCCTATGCATGGCAATTTGGAGTGATTGTTAAAGATGGAGTGTTATCCTAACTAATTAATGAAGTGACCTAAGTCTAATCCAAAGCGAGTAGGCATGTGAGAAAGTAAGTAGACATGTGAGAAAGCAAGTAGACATGTGAAAGCATGTATTTGACATAGACTACGACTTGTACACGTGGAGATTAAACATCTTCCCCAACGGAATTGCCATTTTGTAGACGTGGGGTGCCCACTTCAATTTTTCTTTACTCGGGGCCTACCCATCTTTCTGTGTGAGGGTTGGGCTTTGCTTGGAATCACCACCAACTCAGGTTTTAACCGACGGAGTTGGATGTCGGTCCTCCTCTTTGTGGAAGAGGGGAAGTCTAGACCTGAAGGTCTAGGGTTTAACTCCTAATACTGGTCTGTGTTCCTAAGATTTAGGGTAAGTTGTTTGGTTGCACTTGGGGAAGGTGTTAGGCACCCAAAATACCTATTTTTTTAGGATGGCTTCTCCCATTCATACAAGTTTTAGTCTTATACCAATACCCATGCTTTGTTAATGTTGAATTAGAAGCTTATTGGATTTTTTTCTGGCTTAACTCCTAATTTTACTCTCAACGTATGAATTTAATTCAGGGTGAAAATCAAGCATTGGCTTATGAGTAGTCTAGAAATGTTCTTTAATTTGTCCTATTCTAATTGTAGGAGACCCTTCATGGGTTAAGTCTTTAGAGCGATGGTGGACCCCTCTAAATGGCTCACTAGTTGGTTCTTTTAGGGTTAGGTGTCAACCCTAATAGAAGGGAAAGAAAGGGGAAGAAATTATTATTTTTGTCTTACAAGCTTAATGCCTGTTTTTCATCTCAACGCCTAAATTTTAATTCAGTGTGAAAATTAGGTGCTAGGAAAGCTAAAAAGATCAACACCTCTGTGCAATCTTTTAGGATGGTTAAGCAGGTCCCAACACTATGGGACCCATGGTTTGGGTTAAAGGAGGTTTCCTAGGGTTACACTGTACAACCCTAAGAGTCTTAGATGTAGGCCATGGAGATATGATTTCCCAAAATAGACCATATGATCATTTGTTATAGGTCTAACTCTTGTTTTTTGGTCTGACACCTGAATTTTCAATGCTTGAATTTTAATTCAGGGGAAATTCAGGCATTGGGTTTATTCCAGCAGCCAATTTAGGGTTTTGGGCCACCAAAGTAGAGCTTAGAGTGGTAGGGTCTTTCCTAGGTCCATGCACTGACTCTAGGATAGACTTACACTTATCTAAATTTTAGAAAACATGATTTTTAAACCCAGGTTTAACGCCTGAAATTCACTCCAACCCCTTAATTTCCATCAAACGCTTGAAGTTAAATTCAATCGTTGGGACATAAATAAGGGCCCATAGAGGTGCATATGTACAAGATTGAACTTCAGAGGCAAATTTGGCCATAGGACAGGGATGGGGAAGAATCAAGGCTCCCTGGGGTGGGTCCCAGGTCTCAACGCCTGATTGTTCTCCTAACACCTGTTTGTTCAATGCCTGATTTTTAAGGGTTTAGTTATTGGGAGAAAATACAGCAGCTAGATTTCTCAATTTTAGAGCCATTAGGGTTTTGTAAAAATTATGAAATTAAGCATGCTGGCTGGGGATATATACATGAACATCATATAAAAATTTGAGCTTCAAATCATGCATATAAAATTCAAAATAAAATCATCAAATATTTACCAAAACTAGGTCTCAAAAGACCCTTTTTTGGGTTATGTTTGGGGGCCATCTCGAGGCCTTCTACAGCTCCTAAATTCATGAAATTAAATCTATCATATCCTGTATATGTCTAGTCTAGCATAGTAAAATTTGGGCTCCGGTAGTCCACTACAAAAATGAAAAGAAAATTTACATGGTACTATGTAACCCGAATTAGAGCAGTGCTCTAGCATGAATTAGACAACATAATAACATGCTAATCTTAAATAAAATGAAGGGGGGGGATGAACTAGACTGGAGTTTAGGCTTACCTTCGGTCCAAAGTGGCTTAGGGTTTGCAAATTTCCTCTTTTTCTTCTTCTTCTTCTTTTGCCTTAGAATTTCTAGGGTTCTTATTGCCAACCCAAGGCTGCACGAATTTGGGGCTATGTATAACCCCGAAATGGTGTAATGGAGGGTTGAGATGGAGCTTGCAGTTTGCTAGATGGAGGGCTAGGATGATGTCTATCCTAAAATAGGTGGAGGGTAGAGATTGAATCTTGGTTTTGTTAGGTGGAGGACCAGGATTAATTCAGCTAAAATGTGGTGAAGGGTGGGGATTGAATTGTATTTGTTGGCATGGATTGATGAGGTGGAAGGGAAGCATGGGAGATGTCTTTTGAAGCAATCCCATTGGTTACAATCTTTAAGGTTATGACATGAGATGCCAAATGGGGGATTATGATAAGCTCTCTAGGGATTTGAAATCCAAGGTGAAGATCCATGGGAGGAGGATAAAAAATTAGATGGGAAGATGCCAATCCAAGGGTTGCAAAAAATGGCCTTAAGGTGTAAATGCATTTAATGCTAAATATCTTAACTTTAGCTCATCTGATGACTAATGCTGTTTTTTTATTTTTTCAAACTCTCTCTCTGTCGTCACTCCTCATGAGCTCTCGGATTGGAAGTTAGCCTAGTCAGTATCATTTTCAGAGGTCACAGATGTTCTGGTCGCGCTGGTCTAGTCAAAACCAAATTACGAAAAATGTAAGGGGGTGAAATCAGGGTTTTTTGGCCTAAAATTTTTCAGATGCATTTTGAAAGGATAAGAAGGTAAAATTGATTTGAGAGTCACCCAGGGATAGATAACCATCAGTCCAAGTGATTCACAGCTTCTGATTACGTGAGATTACGGTACCCCAGCAGAAAATTAGGTCAAAAACCATTTTTGAGCGATTTAACAAAATTGGACAGGGAATGCTTCTGATTTTTTTGTAAAATACTGTCATGTATTGTATCTGGGAGATTTAAAGCTTGAGGAATCTTGGAGCTACAGGAGCTGACATATTGGTCATTGGATTCCTGGGCAGTTACCGAGAGTTTTCGAAGCAAAGTCGCTTAAAAAAATTGGGTTTCTGTAGCTGCTTGAAGTCGAGTGAAATTGAATGGCCAGACATCCTCTAAACCAAGAGTTTGTGAAATGCTTTATTGAAGATAGGGTCGAAACTAAGAAAATGGCTTTAACCTTGCTCTATTCTAGGTCCGAGAGAACTTTTAAGGGCTTTACGCATGCCAAATACAAATAAAATGTGCTTTTTCTGGTTTTGGGTAGAAATGACTGCTTAGGCCATGGATTTTCTACAAATTAGTGGGGATCTGATAGTCTTGAGGCTTTGAATTTATAGTGCTTTGGCCACTGACTATTTGAATTTCTGATTTTAGATGCACTTCAAGGAGTCGGTCGAGTACCTGATTTTTAGACCTGATTTTTTGCACTTTTTGGAGTATTTAAGGGAATCTTGGTAGATAAGTTTAGCGAAAGTTCTTACTCCTTAGACAGCTTTTTAAAGGACTCACGATTCTTAAGAAATGGACACCAACTGGTCCTGATTCAGAGGTCTAGAGAATGTTCTAGCTCCATAAGGGCAAAAAGTGGGAAAACAACTTTTTGACCTTTTGGGGAAGATTTGAGGTTTCACAAAGGTTCAAGACTTGAAAATTTTCTTCTCAAACCTAGAGATTTGAAGCTAAAGTTGAGGCTAAGATATGGCAACTGATCTTTCTGGATTCGGAGGTCGGATGAATTTCTGAGAGCTTCTGCAAAAGTCATTTCTTGGTCAGGGTTGTCATGGATTGAGAAATTGGTTGTTGTCGTTCTTGAGCAGTGTCTAATTTGTGATGAGATCCTCAAAATAGGGAGACTCGGGGATGCATAGGATCTGAAATTACACCATTCGTATCATAAGAGAGGTTCCGGGGATCCTTTGAGGGTCTAGGGATAAATTCTCTAAGGTGAAAAGGGTAAAATGACAATTTTTCGCTTGTAGGTAGAAATAAGTGAAAACAAGAATTGTTCACCTGTGATACTTCATTACAAGAAGACTTATGTAGGCAGGAGAAATTCAGTGATCTAGATGACAGATAGTGGGTATTAAGCTTTTGAAGGCAAATGACAAAATGGTAATTTTTCCATTTATGATGCTTTGCTAGAGAAAGACTTACAGGAGGTGGAAAACTTGTTGCTGACATGGATGGGGTTTTAAAATGTGGACCCTCAAAGTCCTGTTGGTGCTTTTGAGAGAGATTAGGGTTTGTCCAAAATGGTACATTTTGGGCTGTAATGAGGTGCTTTGACTGGTTCATTTATGATTGAAAAATTCAGGAAGACCTCTTTGGGAATGCCTAACCTCCTAGAGTCTAGGTTTACTCTTCCTAAGCCAAGAGTGCTTAAAGTATTGATACCTAAATGTTGTTATGCTGTCCTTATGCTATCACATGACCCGAGTCAAAATTTGGGTGCTGACAAATGTAAAAGGGCTCTAAAAGGTTTTTCCATGTAATTGACAAAGGGAGAGATTGTTAAGAAATGTATTGTCAATCTCATGGTCAAAACAAGTGAGTTGTAATGTATTATGTCAAAGTCCAAGGAAGAGTCCCAAGTTCACAAGAAAGAAGACAATGAAGAACTAAAGCCCTACAAGACCAAGACAATGACGAGTCAAAGGAAGTGAAGAACAAGACCAAGATTCAAGAAGACTCATTGCAAGGATGCCAAAGATAAAGCATACCAAAGAAAAACTTAAAGGATGCTCATGACAAACATAACCTCGAAAAATACCCACACTTTGTACAATGCACTAAAACATTTGGAGATGAACCCAATATGGGAGTGTGAGGTGGTAAAAGGGTCTTAATACATTGATGTTTAGTCTCAAAATATTGGGAGAGAAAGAACTAAACCAAAAAGAACATAACATAAAAATTCAGGAAAAACAGATCCTGATCGATCACAAGATCTGTGATCGATCACGGTTGATTAATCACAGATCTCGTGATTGATCACAAATGAAATTTTAGGGAATTTTCAAAAGTCCTGAGAGTTGTGATCTCAGACCCTGATCGATCACACATTCGTGATCGATCACAAAAAAAGTGTGATCAATCATGGCTGCGAATCTCATAAAAAACATATCTAATTTTAGAGATTTCTCAATACTTGTCTGTTAGAAAATGTTCTAATCCTATGGAATAAGACTAGACTTAGCTTTATAAAAGGGTAATAATACCCTAGGTTTAAAGCAAAAGAAATTTTTTTTTTCTGAGAAGTGCAGCTAGTCTGAAAGCCGAAAAGCCTAAGTTTCTACTGAGTAATTGATCTTACTACTAAGAAAAATGTGTGTGATCTCCCTCTAAGCTTTCTACATTAAATATAAAAGGGGAGACAATGTTGGTTATTCGTTGAAAGGAAACCGGTGAATCAAAAGGTATCAAAATCAATCTCTATTGCGTTTCAATCTGTGGAAGAGAAAGCACATCAGCTCGTAAGTAGGAGCATTCACAACTGGTACATCTTGCAATATCAACCTATATGAGGTAATTTGTATTTATCAAATTGTTTATTGTTTAAGTCCCTTATGCCAGAGACACCAGAAGGAGTATTGCACTCTTCGAAGATATAGAATATAGGTAAAGCTTGCTTAGCAAGTAGAAAGGTTTTTGTATGAGTTTTACCTAGATTGTCTGAACTTCAATCTGAATAAAATTACTGGAAGCTCTGGATTGAGCTTTAGGAGTGGACGTAAGCCTCAGTACCGAACCACTATAAATACTTGTCTTGTGGTTGTGTGTGATATCTTTACTTTTTGTTCATTGTAATTATTGCACCTGTGATTGAGCTTTCAAGAAAATGCCTCTACTTCTAAAAGTCCCAAAAGGTAAGCTAGAAGAACCCCTCAATCTTCTCCTACTCAATCTTCTAGGAGAAAACAGTTCCAATCCTATGACCCTATAAGAACTCAATCATCTTCTTATGCTCAACCTTTTAGGATGAGACAATCACAACCATATGTTCCTAGAAGACCAAGCTTTTCATGCTATTATTGTGGTCTAGAAGGACACATTAAAAGTGATTATAGAAAGGGGATGAATGACATTAAATCCCCAAAACACCAAACTTTAAGAAAAACACATACTGGGAAAAATGCCAACAAGTGGAACTATTTTCAAAATGTTGAAAATAGAAACCTTTAAAAGAAGAAGGATCTAGCCCAACAACAACCAAACATAAAAAGGAAAAATCTTAAGAAAGTATGGTTAGGAAGGATGAGTTAAAATGCTCAGTCATCTATATGTCTCTAAGAGTCGGGAACACATCAAGGTGGTACCTTGATAGTGGGTGCTCTAGACACATGACTGAAGATAGGTCATTGTTTATCTATAGTGGGAGTGTCACTTTTCCACACTCACCAATTTCCTATTTATGCAAGGCCTAAAGCACAACCTAATTAACATAAGCCAAATCTGTGCTAAAGGCTATGGTGTGCATTTTTTAAAAGATGGATGTGAGATTAAGGACAAGGCAGGCGATAAAATCCTTATTAAAGGGCTAAGGACAAGTGACAATTGTTATGTCAGAACCCAACAAATAAGAGTCAGGGGCTTGTATTTTGTCTCAAAACGATGATAATAATCTTGGGCATCAAAGGTTAGTTCACAATAACTTTAGAAACTTATCTAGGCTATGCAAAACGGGAATAGTCAAGGACTTTCCTAGATTGACCCAAGTTGACAATCCTATGTGCAAAGGTTGTCAAATAGGAAAACAAACTAGAGTCTTCCATAAGAACACAAATCAAATAGAGACATTTAGGCCTCTAGAACTTCTCCACATGGACTTAGCTGGTCCAACTAGAACAAAGAGTCTAGGAGGTTAGAAGTACTTCATGGTAGTGGTGGATGATTTCTCATGGTTCACTTAGGTAGCATTCCTAAGAGAGAAATCCGAGACCTTTAATGAATTTTTGAACATTTGTAAAAGAATTCAAGTTGAAAATGACTTCTCCTATCAAGCGCATTCGAAGCAACCATAAAAGGGATTTTGAGAACTACGAGTTCTCAAATTGATGTGATGAGATTGGCATTAGGCATGAATTTTCAACACCAAAGACTTTACAACAAAATGGATTTGTTGAAAGGAAAAATAGGACTTTGCTAGACATGAAAAGTTCCATGATCGCAAGCAAAGATCTTGCCAAAAGGTTTTGGATTGCAACAATAAGCACCACATGTTATCTCTCGAACTGCATCTATCATAGACCCAGAACTAACAAAACAACCTATGAAATCTATAAGGGAAAGAAGTTTATTGTCAAATACTTCAAGGTGTTTGGTAGCTCATGCTACATCCTAAATGACTGAAAATACTTAGGAAAGTTTGATAAGAAAAACAATAAATCTATCTTCCTAAGGTACTCTACAAACAATAAAGCTTACCGAGTGTTCAACAAGAGGACTCTTATGATAGAACAGTCGATCAATGTAGCCATTGATGATCTTGAGAATGCTACAACACAAGTAGAAATACCTGTTGTATTCTTAGACAATGAGCTAGAGACCTCATCTCACATAAAGATTGAAGGATCTCAAAAAGATCAAGAAGAAGTTTCATCACAACAAAGCTCCAAGGATAAAGAAGCCCAACCTCATCCTAAGGAGAAAAAGATTACAAATGGACTTACACCAAGTGACATCTTAGGTAATCCTATAGACAGAGTGAGAATAAGAAGGCAAATAAAAAACATCTTGAGCCATCTATGTTTCACCTCTAGGATAAAGCCTAAGAAAGTAAAAAAAGGCTCTAAATGATGTTGATTGGATCAATTTCATGCAAGAGGATCTCAACCAATTCAAGAGGAACGACATATGGTTTCTAACTAAGAGACCCTCTAACAAGAACATCATCAGAAAAAAATGGATATTTTAAACAAACATGACAAACATGGCACAACGATAAGGAAAAATGCTAGACTTCTAGCCAAAGGATATACCTAGATAGAGGGCATAGACTTTGAGGAGATATTTTCTCCTGTGGTCAAGCCAGAGTGTATCTAGATTATACTGTCCATTGTATGCCATTTGAAAGCTCAAGTTTTATCAAACGAATGTAAAGAGTGCCTTTCTGAATGGTGTACTTCAAGAACAAGTATACGTAGAGCAACCTGAGGGATTTGTGGATCCTCATTTTCTAAAATACATATATAGATTAAAGAAGACATTGCATGGGCTGAAGCAAGAGCCTAGAGCTTGGTATAAAAGACTAATTACGTTCTTGATGGATCATCACTTTGATAGGAGGAGTGTGGATAAAACTCTCTTTATCAAGAAGGAAGATGACTACATACTCATTGCACAGATATATGTGGATGACATCATTTTTGGGTCTACTTATGGGGAATTAGCTCACGGGTTCACTTATATGTTTAAATCCAAATTCGACATGAGTATGGAGGGAGAATTATGATTCTTCATAGGGTTACAGATCATAAAAAAAAAATAGTTGAGATATTTCTAAATCAATCCAAAATTGACAAGGATCTAGTCTTAAAGTTTGGACTTAGTGATTCCAAACCTGCTAATACTCCAATAAGCACCAATAAGAGAATCACAAAGCATCTCGATGGTGTTGATATTAATCGTATATATTATAGGAGTATTATAGGTAAACTGTTATATCTAACTGCAAGAAAACTAGCTATTTCCTTTAGTGTTGGAGCATGTACTCATTATCAGGCTGCACCTAAAAAGTCTTATCTGAAGGTGGCCAAGAGAGTCAACGATATGTCCATAGGTCTATTGACTTCACCCTTTGGTATCTATTTGATACCACTCTAGTTGTTGCTAGATTTTCATATGCAGATTGGTCTGACAATGTTGATGATTGTAAAAGCACAAGTGGTGGATGCTTTTACATGGGCAACTGTCTAGTCTCATGGCATAGTCATAAACAAAATTTTATATCTTTGTCGACTGCCAAGAAGAGTACATTCCTGTTAGAAGTGGCACACAATTGCTTTGGATGAAGTAGATGCTTAAAGATTATGAGTTATCACAAGACATGATGAATTTATTCATTGACAACTTTAGTGCCATCCAAATTTTCAATAATCTTGTGCAACACTCTAAGACAAAACATATTGATATTTGCCATCACTTCATTCATGATTTGGTGGAGGAAAAAGTATTATCCCTAGAGTATCTTAAGATTGAGGATTAACTGAAAAGCATCCTCACAAAGTCACTAGAGTTAAAGAGGTTTGAATACCTTCATGGTTTGATTAAGATGTGCTTGATTTGCTAAATCAAAGGCTGGGATACCATAGCTATACACAGGGGCACACAAGTGTTCTAAAGAACACATTGTGCATAGAGACATAGCCTAGGGATAAGGCTAGGGGGTGCCCAAAGGGTACCTAACTTCCTGTCCTGTTTTCCTCTGAAATAGGACAGTTGGAGCACTCCAAAGGGGTTAAAGCGCTCTAAATTAGAGCACTCCAATCTTGCAGTGTGATAGAGAAATGAAACATTTCTAGGGCTTGTAAGAAGTGGTTTTTACCCCATTCTCATGCATCTAAATCTTCTTGACATCTTAGATAGGTTTTAACATTCATTCACTTCTCATTCTCAAGATCTTGAAGAATCATGGCCTGACATATGAAGAAAGCCACAAAGAGGGTACGGTTTGACACCTCACAATTTTGGAATGAGAAAAACATGGATAATTATGCACAATATTTCTCAAAGCATCCTGTATTTGTTGAATGCTTAGTTGATCAGTCGCTTCTAGAGGATGAGCTCTTTCCACATGTCCCTCTCAATGGTAGATGGGAAAACATCACATTATACAATAATGTAGTTTAAGTGGAGGTAGTGCGCCTCTTGTATACAAATATCCACAGCCCTAATTGGACGAACATGTTCTTTGACATAGTCGTGCATGGAGTTGATACACACTTCGATCTAGACTTCATCACTTCCATTTTGGGCATCCCCAATGAGTGCAGCAATTTCCCTCTTGTTGAACATAGTTTCTCCTTGGCTATCCCCATCCTCATTGGTACTAGAAACTACGCTCGTTTGAGTGTAATATACTAGCAAGGTTTCTCAACCTCATCCACTCCAGCAACTTGTTGCTGACTACACATGACAATGAGATGTTAGACAACATGGTTTGGGTGGTGTACAACCTGATGGCACAACATGAGGTTAATGTCCTTTTGATCATCTGCCACACTATGATCGCTGAAGTAGAGCACTCTATGGTGAAGTCGAGCCTTCCCTATGGAGTCATAATCACCATCCTTCCCACATCTTGTAATGTGAGATTCTCTGAGGATGCACTAGTCCTTAAGAAAGGCATATAGATCGACCAGATTTCAGTCGTATGCATGGAGCGAGCTTGAGAGCTCTTTGATGCATGAGCAGCAGAGGTAGCCACAGCCGCAACACCATTGGCCCCACTAGTTGAGCACAAGGTGGTGATGACCACCAAGAGGCACCTCCAGCTCCCTAGCAAGCCAGAGATGTACCTAGCTTATCTCAAGCCCCCATGAAGGGTGACCTTAGATTGACCCTTCCAGATGAGAATAACCCTATCTATTCTATGTTCTTGTGCATGTCACAGATGATCAAGAACATGAACAAGCTGGTGAAGAAGATGAACATCATGGACGAGCAACTAGTGTGGATCGAGAAGCGTTAAGGCCTCACAAATCATGTTCCCCCAACTATTCTGATTGAGCTACATAGTGAGTCTGAGTCTAATGATGCAACTTCCTCATATGACCCTAGTGTACTTTTTATGCATAAATATTTATGTATAGGGTTTGATTTTGTGCTCATCTATATTAGGACTAGGTCTCCTCTATCCTATACTTTTTTTATTATATATATGTAATGCCCCAAAATCCAATCACTAGATAAAACTTTAGAGTGTTAATCTTTTTATACTTTTCTTTTTCTTTCCTTTACTCAAGACCATTCACAGCAAAATATTATAAGAGGGTCCTTAAATTTTTTTTCTATTTTCTTTTATTTCTTACTTTATTCTTGCATTTTCTTAGCTCATTCATTGTCATTCGTAATTGAGGTCCATAAACATAAATTGAAATAAAAGATCTGAACATATAACTAAAATAAAAAAGAAAAATTAAATCTTCTAATCTATCTTATCTTTGTATTATATCATGTCTCATAGTGCTCCATAGGCTCACCTGCTAACAATATATATAGAGAGCTAATCTAAAAAAGAAACATTATGGATGTGTAAGTCCATAACTTGCAGATAATAATATAAAGGTTACAACAGAATATGAGTCAAAACTTAGTAGAAATATTTTTAAAATAAACTTTACTTACTTTACTAAAAACATAACTGAATTGAGATTTCTAATACATGTTAAAAGCTATTTATGCAAATTCATATTTTCTTATACAATGACTTTATAATCAAAACTTATCTTATTTATCTTTATTCTTATCTTATACTCTTGCTTATACAAACAGAAACTTAATACTTATATTTATCACAAAAAAATCTATCATTTCTATACAAACTTTACTTATAGAAATTCTAAAGTTCAAACACTTTTTTCATCTATAATCTTCCTAGGATCTTCAAAACACTAATGTTCACTTGCTCTTAACCATCTAATGGTCTCTTAACATAATCATCTAACCCATCACATATTTCACTCATTTACAATCTCTAATGTACTTCTTCAAACATAAACTTATGCAATTTTGAAGATTTCCAACACATAATGGTTATCTCACATATAAAACCTGTGACTAGGTCTTTATCTTAGATACAAAACCTTTGATGGGATCTCTGAATGGTACTCACATATAAAACCTGTGAGTAGGTCTCTATCTCAAAGATAAAACCTCTAAGGGGATCTTTGAATGGTTCTCACATACAAAACCTATGAGTAGGTCTTTCTCTCAGATACAAAACCTTTGAGGGGGTCTTTGAATATATAACCACTATGGTGTCCATCTCTAGGTACTCTCTGAAACACATAATCCACAAGGGATCTCTAAAATAATGAGCCACAATGGGTCTTTTAATCACTAACTTTTTCAAATATAACTTTTAAGGTCTCTAAATCATTCATAGCTCTTATAAATCACCTTACTTCCCTCTCATCTTCCAAATATAAATCACACTAATTTTTATAAACCATACTTTTTTTCAAAGCGTACTACTTAATACAAAATAATCACATGCTTTATTATACTTATAACAATAATCTCATACACTACCATAAACCAAAATTTAACATGTTGTACCATTTATAATCTCATTCTATAGAAAGAAGTTCCAATATTGATCCTAGACAGGGGGTGAATAGGATATTTTAAAATTCTTTTCAATTGCCCCAAATTCAATTGCTTGTTTTAGTTAGTCAAGTTGTTCTTGATGATTGATTGCAATTGAAAAGTGCATATAAATGGGTTCAATTATATTGCATGTGAAATTGTATCAACATGTGTAATGATTGACAATAAGAATGACAAATCAAAGGCAAACCACAACCAACCACAATATGCACAAGATGTATTAGTAGTTTGGCATAATGGCCTGCATCCACTTCTCAAAAAGCTGAGCACCGAGCTAAATAATTTTATTTAGATTAATAGTATTACAATCAAGGCTAAAATTAGCAAAAAGACTAATTTACTTGCCAAGCAAGCTACATCCAGTGTTTCCGGTGGGTGTGGTCTATGGTCTTCTCTTCTAGTGTCTCCGGCGGAAAAGCTATGGGTGCACACTATTGGTGTCTCCGATGGTAGTGCCAATTCTCTTGGTGTTTCCAGTGGGAGAGGCCTCAATACTTTAGTAAAAGGTGAAAGGCAAGGATTACCCCTTTGAAGGTTGGTGTTGCCTTATACACAAGATGGGGT
>JAOXJP010079610.1:0-15024 GCA_025762735.1 Platanus orientalis
AAATGAATTTTTATAATATACTTAATGTTTCGTGTCGGTATAGGAATATGTTGTGTCGGTCCTGGTAAACAAGGACATATGTCGGAAGATATTTAAGATATTTCGAGATATTTGATACCATGGGTGACATCATCCATATGACCTAAAGACAACAGGGAGGAGGTGGCAAGCTCTGTACAAGTCTTCCCTAGCCCTGGATCTAGTATTGGGTTATGATACCAAGTGGATTTCTTTAGTTTGTGAGGTGTAATAAGCTTGGGTTTGTAGAATAGTAAAGAAGGAAAGAAGAAGAAGAAGAAGAGTATTTGGAAAAGTCTTATGCAGTAGTGTCTACATTCCCATACGTATGGATCATGCTTTAAAGCATTGCACAATACGGGCCATATCGCGACTTGGGGGTACAATAATACCCTTCAATTCAAAATATCGCAAATCTCATGCATATACGGCATGTATTGCATGTATCACATGTCTCGCGATACGGCTGAGATTTTCACTTTAGTTTATTTAAAATCGTGTCTCACAACTCATATCGCAAGTGCCCAAATGATGTAGACAACGAAAAGAGACTCTTGTTTATTCCACCACACAAAATAGCAAGGTTCAAGTTATGTAGCATGTATAAGTCATTTTAATTTGTTCAAGGGGTATATGGATAATTTTGTAATAAGGTCTTTTGTTCTAAGGGTAGTTTAGGATTTCTGTTATGCATGAGTTCTATGTAATAAGACTAAAAGCCAAGGGCAATGTAGGGAATTTTGTGTGTTGGTTTACAACTCATTAGTTTGTCATTTAGTGAGGCTCCAAAGTCAACAAAAAGGGCCCCACATAAGCTGGTAGATAGCCATTTTGTTTCCTAATCTTTGATAGTTTAAATTTTGGAAAAGTTGATTATTTAGAAATCTTAGAGTTTAAGGAAAGTTTGGGTAGCACATCTCTTAATTTTTTAAAAGTTTTTATTTTAGGCAAGGTTTTATTATTTTGAGTTTTGTAAGCCTATTTAAAGGTACCTCCCTCTACCATATTTTTCAGTGATGAATTTTAAGATTTGTGTTGAATTATTAGATGTTTCCCAAGGTGTGGCTATGGCCATGTTCTCTCTAAAGGTTGTTGCCATCTCCTAAGCTCCCTTTTCTCTTCATGTAAATTGTAGCACACCAAGGTGCACATGTGAATATCTCTCACCCTCCCTCTCTCTCACATCTCTCTCAGGTATCTCTCTTATCTTCTACTTTTTTCTTTCTCCTTCTCTTAATCTCTTCAGTCTTCTTTTTTGTTTCTCATTATTTTTTCTTTCTTTCTCTATTTAATTTCGAAATCATTCATGTTCACTGGTTTTGGTGTTTTCTTATTTAAAGTTTCATGTGGATGGAGTTTTTATATAATTTCTTAAATTAAATTTTATCGAATTTCCATGAAATTTTAACAATAGAAACCTAGTGTATATCAAAAAATATTTGGAAAATTTCAAAATTTTCTGACGCATGACTAGGGGTATTTTGATAATTTTGTGGGTTATGCCCAGAAATTCCAGAATTTCCCTTTTGGGTTTCTTTTTCTCCTTTTCTCCTTTTCTCTTCTAAATTCTTCTAAATCCCTCCAGTTGATTTTATTCCTCTATTCTTAAATTTTTCCCAAACTTTGAATTACTTGAGGGTGCTCTATTCAATTATTGGTTGTTTTACATTGTGTTTGTGTTCTTGCTTCTGCTACCTTAATTTGATACTTCTTTGAGTCTCTTGACATAATCCTACATCAATTTTGGTATCATCTCTAGTGTTCTACATCACCAAATCTTCTAAAAAACTCTTCTTCTTTTTTATAATTTTTTTGTAGATTTAGCTTCCTAAAACTAAATTTAAGACTTCACTTAAGTCTATTTCAGTTTAAAATTTTTATTTGGGTCGGATCAATGAATCGAAACTGAAACCCGAAATTTCGTCAACACTGTTTTTGCGATAATCCTTCCAAATGTTTTATATATCATGCATATATGATAGATCTACATATTCATGGAGTTAAAATTAATTTTCAAAATTTTAAAATATTTATTTATTTATTTCAAAAAAAATTAAAGAAAATTCAAAAAAATACCAATTGGGCATTGGCTGGTCTATTTTTTTATATGAGATATTGCATCCCATTATGCCAAAATATGTCAATTACGTATATTTTTGAAAAAAAAATTTATTTATATAATAAATAAATAATACTGAAAAATGCCCAAAATTTTGACAAAATACAGGAAGTATATTAGAACACATTAAAACATATTGTGTATGTTTCTCTTAATTCTATTATATTTTTTGTATTTTTTTATATTTTTTATAAGAAATTTTAATTAAATTTTTAAAAAAATCTAAAAATTACAATAAACATGTAAAACATTTTGAAACATATTGTGTATGTTTTTCTATGTTCTATTATGATCTATTATTTTTTTAGGGGATTTATTTGCATATGTTATATTGTATTTGTATTTATAGAATATTTTTTTATTGGCAAGATTGCAAATATGCATTGTCGGTCGCATAGCCAAGAGTAGGAGAAGGAAGATATTGGGTGGTAGTATGGCACTATGATTAATGGGGATAGATATGAGGGTACAATTTCATAATGTTTCCAGAAGGAAGAGGCGGAGGAGGAGGACATTGTTTCCATAGATTCCATAGGCAACAACATATGTCATGAGGGTGACGATTCTCCCAACCATCATAGAAGGTTGTTTCTATATGTAATAATTCCTAAGTGTGTATTAGTGTTTATTCTATCAAATCCTAAAGACCCAATCTGGTTGCCTTCAATCATATAGAAAAGAAAAGAAAATCCCACAAGAAAAGGAAAGAAAAAAATCATGAGAAGACCAACTTTTTATGGCAATCAAGTACTTAGAAATGATTTTTAGAGAAAATTTTGTCAAGAGAAAACCTTTTCATGGAAACCAGATAAAGCCGAAATTTCATAAAATAAAAAAAAAAAAAATCTTCATTTGATTAGCTTTTCCCCCATTTTTCACCATCTCTTGGTTTTTTCAAGCGTTTCCCTACGATAAGCCATGACACGTGATAGTATCAGTATCCCCAAGCCGAGATATAGTATATGATATTGATACTTTAAACCTTGGTATGGATTATATTCAACAAGAAAAGAATACACCAAAACAAGTGAGGGTACTTACAAGTATACCCTTATACACACTAAAGACACCCTTATACATTGTACTCTAATACATTCCCATGTACATCAACACATGCCACCTCTTTAACACTTCTTTCAATGCCTTCATTTTTCTCCTAAACACATAGCCTATTGTTCCTTCAAAGTATGATAAATTCCATTAATCCTTTACCATTTCCTTAAAACCTGAATGTTCCAACCACAAAGCTCAAATGGTAAAGGAAAGGAGCCCCTCCTTCCTTCATTTCTTAATGAATTGGTATGGTGCCTGCATCCATGTGGTGGTCGGTTTGGAAAGAAAGAAACAATAGGGTTTTTGAAAATTATGTTGAGCCCTCCATCCAGGTGTATAAAAAGGCTAAGATCATGCATCTCTTTTGGGCTCAGAGATGCCAAGATTGTGATAATGATCATAGGGGAGGTTTGTTGAGGGATTGGAATGTTGCCATTGGCCTAGTGTAGCCCTTTGTTGTTTTGGCTTTGTTTTCTGTTTTGTTTTGTTTTGGCTCTTCCTTTCTTTGTTCTTCCTCCCCTCATTTTTTAATAATTTTTTTTTCTCTTATCAAAAAAAAAAAAAAAATGAATTCGTAAATGAGTAGATGTTGGATTTGGAAGAGGCATATATGTTGGTCCTATGAAAAATGGTCTTCCCACCCATTGGAGACCAAAAACCTATCCAATCTACTCATGGCTAAATCCTCTAGATTGTTTAACCATGTGAAGATGGTCCCCAACAACAACAGAACAATTAATTTGTGTGTTTGTAAACTAAAAAAAAACTTCTTGTATGAGATGTTACAGAATGTCTACCCTTCTTTTCTTATGAAAACCAAACCACATTAAACTACCACCAATACACCATGGTAATGACCAGTTTGATTCCACATTACTCAGCTCTTCCCATAAACCATCATTAAAAGCATGATTTGTATGGCCATAAATACCCAAGAAGACCCACAAGAAATCTTCTTCCACATTTTTGCATTTTACAAAAATCATATCCTCACTAATTTTGGTCTACCACCTCAACTACCTTTATTCTAAGCCACCAACACCTAGCCCTGCCCACTACCTCCTAGTGAATAAAGCTGAGAATCCTAGTGAATAAAGCTGAAATGTTTTCTAAATCCATCTCCTCCTTTCTGCCTATCTACTGCAACTTTGTCTCCTGATTGTTACATCTACCTTTCACCTAGAGCATCGGTCTTTCACACAATAGCACTTGTCCTCCAATCCCAAGCCCGTAACACTCCATGACCAAAGCTCCACATCTGCAAGAGTTAGGAACAATCTATTGACACTTGCATCATTGAATGGATTGAGGATATGTCATCGTCGCCTGCGATCATGGTTCAAAATCTCACGCGATATAGGCCATATCATGGGAGATGTATCGATTTCGCAGGTCTGCGGCACGATAAGGAGCATTACAACGAAATATCAGCCTTTGGACAGTATCTCACGAGACATATCGCGCGATACGCATGCGTCTCGCGAGATAAAGGGTTTTTTTATCATTTTTGGGTTTAAATAGGCCAGGACACGATATAGGGGAGTATTGCATATCGTGTCTAGCAGCCGATAGCTTACCATATCGCAGAGCTTAAAAAACCTCAAAAACCTTTTTTTTTTTTTTTATAATTTCTTGTTTGATTTAGCTTCTAGAGGCTAAATCTAGAACTCCTTTTAAATCTATTTCGTTTAAAAATAGAGATTTAAGCCGGATTGAAGGATCGAACCCGAAACCCCAAATTTCAACAAAAAACTGCGGTAATCTCTCTATTTCTCCTCTATTCCTTGTAAATTTTTTATATGATATACATTTTTTCTAGATATACACATTCATGGAAAAAAATCAAAAAATTATATGAAATGAGGATTGTTTGGTCTAATTTTTTTATGTGTTATAATATATCTCATTTTGCACATAATATATTAACTTGGTCGATTTCTGAAAATAAAATATTTTTTGTATTTTTTATTTAATATTTAAATATTTTAAAATTTTCCAAAAAAATGCCAAAAAATAAGAAAAAAATTCAGAAAGCATATATGAACATATTAAAACATATAATGTTTATCTTAATTCTATTATGTTTTTTGTATTTTTGTATTTTTTATAAAAAATTAATAAAAAAAAAGATTACATTAAAGAAAGTATCAAACATGTACTTAGGTAATGTAGTCATTTTGAAATTTGAACCATGTTATCTATTTAGCTACCCTACTTATGTAGTTATGTTACACACTTACACTTATACTATATAGTTATTTATATAATTTATTTTTATCCACAGGAATTCGAATAACCTCGTCAATCACGTAGTATCCCAAAGGAGGAGGAGGATATTAGGTGGCAGTATGGTAATATGATTGGTGGGGATAGAAGAAAAACAATATGTAAATTTTGTGAGAAACTGATGCATGGTGGTGGAATTACTAGACTAAAACATCATCTAGTCGGTGGACAACCTAGAGAGGTATCCTGTTGTGACAAAGGTCCAACCCAAATTAAGAGACAAATGCAGGATCACTTGGCAGAGAAAGATGTGGGTCAAAAGAAAAAAATTAATAGAGATGCAGCATTGAGGGATGCCACACAGAGATATGTGGATGTGGATAGTGATGATGATGATGATGATGGAATACAATATCCATTTGATTGTGAGACAAATGAGCCAAGGAAACATTATAGACATGCAGTGAGAGCAAGCTTGGCAGATCAGTACGATAGAGAGCAATTTCGATGTATGCACTCTTCTAAGCCTGATTTTAAGCCTTCTGCGTATGAGAGAGGGGACAGTGGTAGTAAGAGACCTAGTAGGGATGTTGGTGCTGGTGTTGGTGGTAATGGTGGTAGTGGCAGCTACAGCAGTAGGTTCTAGTAGGGCAAGTCCAAGAGTGGTCAAGGCAGTGGCACTGGTGGGAGTCATGGGATTAGTCGAGCTTCTATGGAGGCATCGAAGGTTATCAATGACTATAAATACATAGGTGTCTTGTTAGAGGATGTTATTCAGAAGGTCGGCGAAGAAAATGTGGTCCAAATAGTTATAGACAATGGCAGCAATTTTAAGAAAGCTGGAAAGAAGTTAATGGAAAAACATAATCTATTTTGGACCTCATGTGCAGCCCATTGCATAGGTCTCATGTTGAATGACATGGAAAAGGTAGAGACTGTAAGAAATGCAGTGGAAGATGTTAAGACAGTCACCAACTTTATATATAACCATGGGTATGTATTGGCGATGATGAGAGAGAGATGTGGAGGTGATATTGTGTGGCCAAGTGTTACACGTTTTGCCACCAACTACATTGCATTGCAAAGTATCCTAAACAAGAAGGTTGGTTTAAAGCAATCGTTTACTTCACCCCAGTGGTATGATTATAGGAAGAGTAATAGTCCAACAGGACAATTAATTGAATCAATTGTGTGTAATCATTCCTTCTGGGATCGGTGTCGCATGGTAATGAACATATTAGAGCCAGTGGTGAGGGTCTTAAGGATGGTTGATGGGAACAAAAACCAACCATATGATACATTAATGAGTCCATCAGGTTAATGAAATAAGCAATTAAGGCAGTTGTCCCAAGAGGTCACAAAGGCTATATAAAGATCATTAATGCTCGATGGACGAAGATGGTTATTCACCCACTACATCTGATTGATAGTTATGTTATTTTTCTTAAGTTATATTTATTTGATTATTGGTTAAGGTTAGGTTTTGAAATGTTTATGTATTTCTTTGATTTTCAACATACTATCTAAACCTTTAATATCAATACTACTATAATATTGGACTAGATCCTATTTTGTTGGATGCTTTACAAAAAGGCATTGCAAAACTTAAGCTCGATCTTAGTAGACAAGCAGATGCTCTTGCAGAGGTAACCGCAATTACCACTGAGTCACTGACATCATTTTTATTTTCTTCCTCTATACAATTTAGTTTACTGACTTTGGAGCCTTCTAATTTCAGATAAAGTACTTTAAGGATCAAATTGGGTCTTTTTGCAAGGTGCTGCAAAGACAAGATGAAAGAAGACGATTGCTGGTCATTTTAGGTCATTTTTTTAATAAAAATTAATAAATGTTGCAACCAACAATTACTTATATACATTCTTTCTTCTTTTTTTGCAGTTGAGTGGTGGATATTACATGGGTCATAAGCACGCAACCTAAGGAGGATTGCCATTCGTATCTTATCACAGACCGCATCTTCCTCTGGTTGTGAGAAGAATTGGAGTACATTTAATCTCATACACTCTAAAAGAAGAAATAGACTTGGACATGAGAGGCTTTAAAAACTTGTGTTTGTCCATTACAATTTACGCTTGAGAGTAAAGCAAGTAGAAAAAGAATAAAATATCGGAGAGTACACCGGCCCCATTGATCTTACGAAGATTTTATGTGACGAAGGAGATGAAGATCCATTATACAAGTGGGTTAAGGAGGCAAGAGAGTCAGTATTTAATGGAGCAGTGGACGACTGAGCTCTCATATAACAAGTCAAATAGGAGTAGATGTGGATGCATTTATGCAAACACAACAATAGAACCAGCCACAGGGCCAGCAGAATCTCGCAGTTGCAGGCGGATTAGTTGATGATGAAGATGTGAGTGCTGCTAGTACTAGCTTCGCAGATAGTGGTGATGATGATGAAGTCATGGAGGAGGTGATGATGAGGAGGAGGATAAGGATGACGATGGTGATGGTGATGGTGATGGTGATGGAGGGGATGGTGGTGGTGCTGGTATGACACAGAGACCATATGGTGGCAATGGGACGAGTTAGAGACCTCTTAGCCCATTCACAAGAAATGCTACATTTGAACATGTTACTCAAGATACAGACCATGGTGCACGTACTGATCCTTATCCATTTTATTATGAGAAAAAATATAAGAATCGACGAGAGTAGAAGTCCGGGAAAACTAGGAGAGATCTAAAGGGGGAGAGTAGTTCTTCTGATCACACAACTGATACGTTGGCAAGGTCATTTGATAGCATGAGCCTCAGTGGGGGTTCTTTTTGGTAGCACCCACAGTACCCTCAGTTTCTTCAATATCCTCAATCTACTAGTAGTAGTAGTACACAGAGTTAGGAGGGGTAATGGATTAATTCTATCTTTAGCTTTGGACTTGGTCAGCAGCAACAACAATATATAGACTACAGATTCCCACCTATAACTAGTAAGCCCAGTTCCGTTATCGCATCTACATCATCATATGATCTAGAGGGTCGGGCCCCTCGATCCCGTTGGAACAATCGGAGTGCTTCTATTACATCTTCTCATCCTCAGACTCGGTATGCAGTGCTCGGATTTCCACGATATGGGATGTTCTCGAGAGTAGATATTATATACGAGAGATATGTTTGTGACTATCGGGCATGACATAGTCCCTCTATCTCATAGCAGGATTACTGTCGCTTAATAGAATAGCGGTATCAATATCAACAGCAGCCATAACAACAATATCTACTAGATAGGGATAGCCATGATGATTATCAGCCACCCCGAAAATCTATGTGGTATTGATGAGGATTGAGTTGGTTTGAACTTCGAACTTGGAAGCAGTCTTGGCCTTTATCACTGGTATTATTCTTGGACTCTATCTTACTGTATTATAGTTCTCTACTCTAATTTCACACTTTTACTGTTGTAGTTTACTTTTATAATACTTTTGGATGTGGATTTATAGCTTCTTTTTTTTTTGCAATGTGTAGTGTTATTTACTTATTTATCAACCTCTTAACACTTAAAATTCTGTACATGTGCGATAACGAGTGTCACAAGGGCACTGATTCCCAACTATTGATACCCAAGTGTGTAATGAAGTATAACGGTTTATAAGTATTTAATAATGTTTATTATAACATTTCCTACGATTACATTAAAAAATTCTAAGGTTTACATAGTGTTTCCATAGATTCCATCGCCGACAACGTATGTCATAAAGATAACAATTCTCTCAAACATCATAGATGGTTGTTTCCTATATTTAATGATTCTTAAGTATGAATTAGTGATTATTCTATCAAATCCTAAAGTTTCAAATCAAAATTCCTTCATTTGACCCGTATCTCATTCGTCTCTCGGTTTCGAACGCCGTATCTCCACGATAAACTACGATACGCGAGACGTACCCATATCTCGAGTCCGTAATACGAGTCATGATAATGATATTTTGAACCTCGATCATGACAATCATTGGAAAATGAATGCATTTCAACACTGTTGGTTAGGCAACAAAGGTAAGAACAACTGTTCATGGACACTTACTAATTATATCAATTAGATAAGGAAGCTCGTCAAAGAGTGGACTTCAATTTTTTGCTCCACATTAAGAGGTCAAATCCCGGAGTAGCATATATTGAAACCCTCAAACATAGCCTAATTTTATATACTTTTGCATTTACATATAGAATTAAATTATTTATCCAAAACAAGAGATGGTAACAAAACAGGCTGCCCAATATGGAACAAAAAGTTGGGCAATCAAGAAACAAACTTTACATAGAATTAGCATAACCTGAGATGAAGATGTTGAGATGGAAGTGTCAAGATTAAGAAATACGTAATAAAAAATTAGTGGGTTCAAGGGAACCTAGGTGTATCTCCGGTCGGTTGTAAACTAAAGGTAAATACTTTGAGATGGTTTGGTCATGTTCACAATGGCCATTGATAGAACCAATGAGAAGGAGCACAATGGTATAGGTACAAGGCTTGAAGCAGAAGTATATTGTGTTAGCAATCAATTTATGTTTTGATATCGTATATTGTTTGTGGATTGCATATTAGAACTTAATTGAGTATATGAAACCCTCTTTCGTGGGTACTTCTATACTGCATCAGAGACGGTTTGGGGGTTCTTTCCATTGGTTCTAAGTGTTCACCTATTACAGCCATAGTGATCAAGTGCAGGTTCTACAAAAAAGTTCTCTGCCTCTTTGTTTTAAGAATTTTATATGAGGTTCATCCTAGAATCCTGGACTGGGCTACGTAGGGGTTCTAAGTTATATATCAACCTACTAATTTTCAATCTAAGTTCACTCTGATTTCCTCTGGAATCCATTTGCTAGTTCTTTGAGATATTAGATATTACTGGTTCATCTTATGTTGATTGGAACTTTAGAATTTTTTGACTGTTTTCTTTCATTCTGTGTATTCTAGAACTTGATATAAACTTGAGTTTTTTTATAAGTTTTATATTATAGTATTTTGTTCAGCCTGAGATTTTGTGTTGTTTCTTAATCTCCATATCCATCTTTCAGTCAATTTTCAACATATTCTGATAACCTAGGTGGAAGTTATGACTATTGAAAAATTGCTTCCTAGAATTTTTCATAACTGAATCATCCTCAATTTGATTGATTTAAAGTTGGTTATTCCCTATATCCTGTTCAATCTTTTGGCTCATAACTCACAGGTTGTTTGGTTTCCCTATCCATCCTGCGTCAAAACTTGGATTATTCTCGCATTGCTTACTGCATTACCATGTTTTACTAACAAGGGTTGGGCAAGGCTTGCATGACAATCATGCACCATCTGTATGGATCTTCCATTCCTACCTTTGTGAGACAAGTGCGGTTGTCTAAAATTTTGTTAAGTAGACTTCCCTTGCCATAGTAAGCCCCAAGGACAACCAAGTATGTCCATAAATAACAAGAAAACATTTCATCCTAATTTAAAAAACATAGCAAATCTAGCCTATTACAATAGCCCTTCTACTCACCATTAGCTATAACCATAAACAAGAAGATTCATAATTTCCATCTCAAAAATTTGTGTCAAGAATCCTCATAAAACGGTAGTCAAATGGTTTATTTTGTTAGTTTGATGGTGATGGGAATGGAACAACAATGGAATAAAATTAGAATAATTTTCTACTCAGTCAAGAATGAAGATCAATTGTGGAACATAAAGTAGTCTCCGACTCAATTCAGTCACAAAGAGAGGTTCAGTCACGGATCTCCTGAATAGTCACAGACTATTGTTTAGTTGCGTTATGTAATCAGTTGCAATAGACATGTTTAGTCATGATTCAATCAGTAAACCACAATTTTTTGGTTTTTTAGAATTCTCGTCTTCTTCAATTCTAGGGTTTGATAAACCGATTCATCCAAGCATTGAACATGTCGTTATCACGTTTCTTGAAGATAGTCGACGCCTCCCAACAATCGTGCAAGGGATTACGGTCAAGTTAATTCCGGGACATGATCTAACTTGGGTAAAACCCTTGTCTCTCTACGGATTTGCACTCTCTAGAGAGAAGAATGAAACCTCATTGTTTTCTTAAAGCCCAAAAAGTCACAAGTTTAGTTTCTTTCGAAAACTCGGCAACATAATGTTATTGTGAAATGGTTTTCTCAAACACAATTCACTCAAGAAATTGTGTGGGTTCTAGTAAAGAGAATACTGAATCTCAAGATGATGATCCTCCAATAGACCAAGCGAACTCTCTCAATAAAAAGGGCGGATCTAAAGGAGTCTTGGTTTTGAGAACTCACAGTTGTGCTCTTCTCAAGGAAGAGAGCCAAGTTTAAGAACCGCTTGAGAAAGAGAGAGAGAGAGAGAGAGAGAGAGAGAGAGAGAATGATGTTCATGACAATTTAAACTCATCCTCCTTATTCTTCTTCAGAGTTGATCTCTGGAAAACACCACGGCCGCCTCCTCTCAATTCTTTATTTTCCTCCTTTGAAAACCAAGAAAACCTAAGAGATATGAAGCATTCACAATCATCAATATTTATAAAGAGAGGGAGTAATGGGTAGCAACCCTAACCTAATCCCACACAATTATGAAATTTTGGCAAGTGGAAGTGGTTAGTCGCTACTCACATTCCTTACGGCTTATGTACTCTTTGTTTCCTAATCTAGATATTGGGCAATCATTGGCCCAGAATTTTGAAATACTTCAGCATATTTAACAATGCATCTTGGGTTGAAAAAAATCCTATAAATTAATTATTAATCCTTTACCAATGAAAATCTCACTCCTTTTCTAGCACAGTTAAGTGTATGTGTGAGTAGGAATGCAAATGAGCCGGATTCGATGCGGATATTAGTATATCCAAATCCGGCTCATTTATGTTTCATATAAATCCAAATCCGATTATTATCCAGCGGATATTTGAAAAGTATAGTCATATTTGTTAAGTTTATCTAATATCGGATAATAATTGGATATATCCGAATATTATAAAAGGATATCAGATATATAATCAGATATCCAATTAACAGATATCTGGATATTAGAAAAACTCCAATATTCAAAGTGCAAGGATCAAAAACGCATTCTGTCAATAAAAAAAAATCACTAGAAGATAATTATGAGGCGAGAAAAGCCATATGAACTTTCTTTATTCCTTGAAGAGTTATGCAAAAATAGCACAAAAATGTCGGCTGTGAGACTATGAGAGATTTGCAAAATAGTACAAAACGGAGCAACAAAACTGTCGCCTGAGATGTTACTCGCTATTGCCTGAGATTTTGATCACCGCTACCTAAGATTGAGTTGAGACCTAGACAGCGAGACCTGAGAGTGAGAGTGAGTAGCCGACGGTGAGATCTGAGAGTGAGAGTGAGAGTGGGAGTGGGAGTGAATTAGCCGAGTATGGTTAGGAAAGAAAAGAAAAAAAAAACTTTTATATGAGAACTTAGGGTTTTAGTGTAGACAGTTGGATTGGTTTTGATCCAATGGTCTACACTCTATCTATATATATATTAGAAAAAATATTATATATTTTTATTATATTGATGGAAATATATACAGATATAGATTATAAATGAATATGGATATATAATTGAATATATAATGGGATTCAGATATTTAGTCAGAACGGATATGTATATATCCATATTTGGTTCATTTATACTCAGATATTTTTTAAACGAATGCATATTTAATTAAAATGGATACATGTATATCTGTATTTGCTTTAAATGAATATGAAAATGAACCAGATTCGGATAATAATCAGATACTTGCATCCCTGTGTGTGTGTGTGAGTGAGAGAGAGAAAGAGAGAGAGAGAGAAGGCACATTCTAGCCACAATAACCGACTAAAAAGAAACAAAAGCTAGGAGGAAAAAGAAAGTAAAGAAGAAACAACACATTCCTTTCAAAACAGAACTCAAATGCTATCTAATTCTCTAAATTCATCATAATTTGATATATAGCTGTACTTTGACAATACCAAAAGACTAAAAACACCTACAAAACAAAAGTAGTCAATACATATTTTAAAAAACAAAAAACAAATAAATACATACAACTATATTTTGAGAATACGATTAGCGTTATCTTCTTCCCATTAAAATCAAATCCCCAATCACCAATCATAATCTCCATTTTAAAATCCAGACTTCGATCAGAAATTACTAGATATGGGAACCAACTCATTCATATAAAACACTGGAATTCAAATAAATGTGACAATTAGATATTATCTCCATTTTAAATTTAAAAATTCAATCAGAAATTACTAAATATGGGAACTAATTTACTCAAATAAAACATTGGAATTCAAATATATTTAGAAGCGATTCAACCATAAAACAAAATAATAAAATAAAACAGAAGAAAACTAATCCAGAAGTACGGGATACCTCCATGGATTAGCTTGGTAGACCTAGAAGAAGTGCCGGAGGAGAAATCCTCCCTCTCAACGAGCCCAACACGAAGCCCCCTCGACACAGCATCAAGCGCCACACCAGACCCGGTGGCGCCACCCCCGACGACGAGAATGTCTAGAGGATTGACAGAGCTGGTGCCCATCAAAGCAGATTCTTGGACTTGCCTCGACGGGACAACGGCGTTCACGTCGGCAATTTTACTCCTCATGCTCTCGAAGCTCCCTCCTCGATCGTTCTGAGACACGGTTGGATCTCTGAGACTCAGTGCACCATATGCTCCGGCCACCGCGACGACGGTGGCGCCGAAACCCTTCAATCGAGTAGCCGTAGCCATCGTTTTTTTCTCGTCGGAGGTGCGAGGGTTCTTAGAGAACGATCGAGTACCTTCTCTTCTGTTTTCTGGCGTTGCAGGGAATGGAAACGGTGCCGGACTCTGTTTCTCCAAGATTGCGTTGGAACTCGGTCACCTCTTGATTCAGTTTACTTGACTAAAATGCCCCTGCTCCATGTGGAACTTTACTAGACAGTCCATTTGTTTCTTGGATGCCAAGGCCACCTGTTCGTGGACGAAGTTACCGGAAACAGCCGTTCACCTTCCGGTCCAGCCGATCAAGCAGTAGGCACAAAAAAAATTTTAGAAAGAAGAAAATTTTCGGTGATGAAAAGTGTCTGTGAGTCTCTATGAGCAACTATAAGTTGACACGTGTTATGCCAACACATCATGTGTTAATTCATGTCATGTCTACTAAGGTTTTTTCATCACAACCATCATTCTCTAAGATATCACCTTTTAAGTGGCTTCACAGTTGTCCATTGGAAACGAAGAGAAGTCCCACCAGTGTCTTTTTAAATGGCTTTGTGTTTATATCCTCCTCTATTGCTTCTCTTCCTCGATCTCTTTCTTTCGTTCTTTCTTTTTTTTTTTCATTTGAATAATCAAGGAAATGATTCAAACTCACCAATCCCTGAGGACTTGGTGCGACCCTTAAAAACCGCCTAAGATCCATCTTGTATCAAGGATGGACACATCAGTTGAAAAGTGATAATCACCCTCCAAAAAGTGTAAATCATTTTTTTCGGTGCTGATGTGTGTTCCCCTGATACAGGGCAAACCTTAGGTGTTTTTCAAAAGTCACACCAAATCCCAGCCACCAACCAACACAGCTATATAATTCACAGATCATATTTTGTTATATATATATATATATATAT
>JAOXJP010079621.1:0-15024 GCA_025762735.1 Platanus orientalis
TTAGAGTAGGTAACCGCGAAAGCGGATGAGGTGGGGTGCCTAACACCTTCCCCAACTCATAAATGAACAACTTGCCTTAAAATATTTGGAAGTTAACTAGTTTAAATGCGGAGTCAGACATTTCAAACCTTTTTTAAAACTTAAACTTGTTTTGCTTTTAAAACTGATGTCCAGTCACATCATTAAAAAGACTGGTGGCAACTCTAAATCACGTGGGATGTTTTCTACGATAGGCAAGTCTTTTTTCAAAAGGGATTTACATGTCATGCGAAAATCGAGGCCCACACGTACTAATAAAAGTTTGGCCATTATTGGTGATGATCCAATTTAGAACCCCAAATCTGCTGATGATGAGAACTCATATGAACCAGACTATGTCAAAGGCTTTTATTTCGTGTAGTGCAAATCACCTCGGGCCATTTTGAGAAGTAATCTGTTGTCATGAGGATATATCAATGCTCCTTGGCATAAGTTGGGTTGATTGGGCCAACAATGTCCATGTCCCATTTGGAGAAAGGCAAAGAGCAAGATGTGGCATGTAGAGGTTCAATCGACAGACGGCCATAATCGATGTGGAGTTGATAGACATGGCACTGTTTAGCATATTGGATACAGTCTGAGACCATGGTCGACCAATAATATCCAAGTCATTTAAGTTGGTGTTGTAGCTTAGGTCCGTCTTATTGTGCGCTACATACACCTACATGTACCTTGGCCATGGCATGAGCTTCTTCCACTGTGGATAAGCAACACAAGAAACAATAGAACACAATCAAAGTAAAAATAATAGAACACATTCAAAGTAAAAAATAAAAATAAAGAGAAAACAATGGCATGGAATGATAAAACACAATGACTCTAAGAAAAATATTTATCATAAAAAATAAAAATAATAAGAAATCAAATTAGAGAAATATTAAATGTAGAATCTATATTACAAATAAAAAGACTAACTAATACACATCAACTAAGATACATAAAAAGAAAAAAAACAAAAAAAAGAAAAAGAAAGAAATCCACACATGTAAGTATCTAACATTAATTAATTAATCAATTAATGAAATGTTTAAAAGCAAAAATATCATAATCTACATATATAAGGATACTATACATAAGATATTAATAAAATAAAATAAAATATTGAAAACACATAGATAATATAAAACAAATGAAACCATTACAATACTTATAAAAATGTAAGAAAAAAAGAAGAAAAAGGGGAGGATCATACCTCTAGGTTGTTGCACTCAAACGGTTTGAGTTTTCCTTATGACGTAAAGAGAGTGGAAGAAGTGGGTGTCCTTAGGGGTTTCCACCGTGTCTTTTAGAGGGAGAGTATGTCCTATTTATTGAATTTTTGTGGAGTTCTTCGTATACAAAGAGAATGATGGGGTGTTATAATGGGTAAGATAGAGAGGTGATTAAAGGGAGAATCAATGAGGTGGGTAGACAAATTAGGCATGGGGGCATGCAAAATAGGAATGAAGAGGTGAGGTGGCAAGATAATTTAGGCATGAGGGTGAGCAAAATAGGAATAAAGTGGTGATTAAAGGGAAAATCAATTAAGTGGCTAGGAAAATTGGGCATGACTGGTAAGCAAAATAGGAATGGATAGGTGAGGTGCTTGGACAAATTAGGCATGTGTGAGCAAAATAAGAATGTAGAGGTAAAGTGGCTAAAAAAATTACTCATGGGGTGAGCAAAATACAAATGGAGAGTTGAGGTGGATAGTCAAATTAGGCATGGGGTGAGCAAAATAGAAATGGAGAGTTGAGGTGGCTAGGCATATAGGATTGAGATAAAAAGTTACCAAAGAAATAAGGTACAATGACTTGTCCATTCACAGTGATACCTTTGTCGCATCTAAGTGCTGACTGTACATGATTAAGAATGGATAATAATACTAAAAGAAGTAGGTGGGTTATGCTTGTCACATGACAAGCGTGTGCAAACCTTGTTCACACCTAAAAATGGAAGAGTATTGACACATGACTTATTCTAAATTTGGCCATTTTTAATGAATGTTTGGTTCTAGGGTTTTGGCCAAGCTTAAAAAAGTTTGGATTTGGGTTGGGCTTAGGTTTCGAATTGGAGTGGTCCTATGTTGGGCATAGGTCATTGTGCTTTGTGGTGTACAATAATTTGGTGCACCGGAGCTAGGCTTTCTTATTCCCAAATTTGGAATTTTGATCAACACCCCAACTTCAATAAATCGACTGATCTGATCATTGTGGTGGCGTCTTATTTTTTATTTGAGATTCCAAGGTTCATGATCGAATGGTCAAGATTTAATTTCTTGTGATAGAGACTTTAGGAGTAAAGTCTGAAGATCATGATCATTGTTTTAACATTTTAAGGCATGTTAGATCCATCTCCAATGTCTGATTGATCATCTAATGTATACTTTTCTTAGCATTACAAGATTTTAAATCAAGGGTCGAGATTTGCTAAAACTTGATATGATGGATTTTGATAATCAAATACTCTATTTCAAGGTTTTGAATTGCTTTGAATGCATCTGTGACACTTGATTGGCTATTCAATGATTATACGATGAGATTCAATAGTTCATCTTTGATGAGGGGTAAAATTATAATTTTTTATGTAGATGTGATCAAAATTGGGATAACCATTCAAAAACCTACAAGATTGAAAAGAAAGATAGGAAGATGAAGAAAGTAGGTCCTACAAAGATCTTAGAAAAAAATCGAGAGTTTAGAGTGCTAAATTATGAAAAAATGTAAATGACCTAAAAATTAGAGGTTATTTAACCACCTTAATTTCCAAGGATTAGGGTTGTACGTTATCCAAAAAATGACCGCATTCTTATCCGCATCCGATTTGAAATAATCCTATCCATTTTTTGATAAAATTATCCATTATAAATAGATAGGATACAGATACATATTGATCCATTCCATTAAATATCCATTTCGTTAAAATATAACAACACATAGAATATAGAGAATAGACTGTTGGATTTAAAGCTAATCCAACAATCTTAAATAGCCTAATAACTAAAACCCTTAAAAATATATGAACTCTTTACTACATAGTTGTTCTATCTTGGTCCATGGTGGCACCCATAGGTATTACCACAACTATGCCGCAAGGGTGGAAGTTCACACCCACCACATAGGAGAAGAGATGGTATTTTGCTCCATTTGAAATCGTTGTTAGTCTATACAACATTGAAGATTTTGGTGAGGATAGACATGGGTTAAGGTATATCACACTGGCAACGGTGATGACATATAAGACATTGCTTATTTTTTTTTGGATATCCAAAATCTGGTCCGAAATTCGAATTATTTAAGCAGTTAGGAGTATAATTTTATAATATCTGTTAGAATAGGATACAGAAATAGATATGCTCATATCCGTTCCGAATCCGATCCATTTGCAGCCCTACCTAGGATGCCTAAGGTCCATGTTAGAGAGTCAGTGTTGCTTATTGAAAAGAAACATTTGGACCTTGGCCAAAATTAGGTGCTGAAAAAAAAAAAACTTCAAATGAAAGTAAATGATCTTGAATGTAAAATTAGGACTCTAGAGGAAAAGAACCATAGATCCCTTAGCGGAATATCTCAAGTCAATGAGAAGTTTGAAAATATGCTAAACTCTCTACAAAATCCAAGGGAGATAGGTTAGAATTGGCTATGGATCCAATGTCTAAAAGCCAAAAAAGACTCCCTACAATGAAGTTGGACCTAAAAATGCTCAGTCAAGGGGAAAATACGCAACCCAAGTGGGTAAAAGTAAGATGGTTCAACATAATTCAAATTTTAATGCCTCAAGGTCCAAGACACAAATTGAGTGTCATTAGTTTGGTATGAGAGGGCACTTAAAATTTGAATGCCAAAAGAGAAAGGAACAAAAGAAGAAAATAAAGGAAATCAAAGAACGAAATGCCTTTCCTTTGAAACAAAATTTTGTTAAACTAAGTGATCTTAGAAGCTTGAATTATGCAGTACAAATCTTTTTTTGCTTCTTATGATCATTTGGTATATTTTCTTACCCCTTGTTTGATTACATTGTTATATTTTTTTGTATACATATTTTATATTTTTCTGTCTGATTTACATTGGCATATATTAAGGGGGAGAGAAAGCATGAAAGGGGAAAGATATGAGAAAGGGGGAGAAATAGCATTTAACTATTATGGACATCTCTTCCATTTGCATCATATGCTTGCACATATAATAATATCTTTACCATGATGCATCTTATTATGAATGCTTGATAGGAAAATATTTTGAAACTATGCTTAAATAGTAAAATTTGGTTTTATGAGCTTAGATAGTAAATTTTCTTTTGGAATCTCTTGAACATTGAATTTTATGAAATTCATTCATAAATTTAAGGGGAGTGTTGCACTTAATATTTAAATCTTTTTATTGAAGTATGACTTGTGTATAATTTCTTTAATATTTAAATTTTATGACAAAGGGGGAGAATTGGCATAAAATGTTTTATGAATTTCATTGATATATCATTTTTTAAATGTCACTTTATGTGTATATAGTTAACAGCCTTTTCGAAAAAGGGTCTTTTTTTTTATTATTGTGACACAAGTGTTGGAACTACATCGTGAGGGAAAGCTTAGCTTTGTCAATTCAAGACAAAAAGGGGGTGAATTTGGTAGACATGTACTTAGGACATTAATTGTAAAATTTCTATTTTTAGAGTTTTGTCATGGGTTTGACAAAGGAGGAGATTGGTAATGCAAATTGTGTATTGTCACTCCCATCTAAAACTCAGAAGTACATGCATGTAGTGTGGTCTTATAACATGTGTAACTCATTGAAATTATGTAAGAGTCATGTAAAGAGTCTGTAATGTTATGTCCAATGTTCTACAAGCTCAAGTGAAGATCAAATCAAGGCCATAGGATTACTAGACTAAGGACCAAGTGACCACAATGCCAAGTTCAGCTCCAGACACAAGCCAACTTGTGCTCTAAAAGCTAAATGAAATTGAAGGGTTGGTAAGTGATTTAAAGACCTAAACCAAGGCCTAGCTAGGGGGTTTGAGCATGATTTTCCCCCTCTAAAAATAGGGAATAAACCCAAATGGTTCCATAGAGAAATCCACATTGAATCTACAATTATACCTTGTGTTTTTTAGTTAAATTCTGTAAAAATATGTAAAAAGATAGCAAGAACAACTTTTGGCTTGTTTCCATTAAAATTAAACTTTTGCCAAAGGTTGTGAGAGAAACTTTACATTCATTAGTTATATTCTTTGGAAGCTAAGAGAGCTAAGACAATGAATTATACTCTTATCTCTATATAAATGAGCTAAAATTATAGTAAAATTAAACTACCAAGAGGTAACCCACCAAGGAAGAAGTCCTTTTACTTCATCAAAGCTTTTAGTCATTGCTAGATTCAACGGAAGCAGATTCTCACAGCATTTACCAGAATCAAGTATGGATCATTGCCCATCGGAGCCACTAGGAGCGTTTTTACAAGGGAGTGGATTTTCTATAACTTAAAAGTGAATTTTAGGTTTTGTTAGTTCAACTTGTAATAATTTATGACAACTACTAGTAAATAATTAAATAGGCTTTGGGGTGAGCCAATATGAGATTGGACGTAGGCTCTGGGTGTCAAACCACTATAAAATATTGTGTCATTTGTATAATTGCTTGTACCTTTAATAGTTTGCATTCTTAGTCTATTATTTGTGTAATTAATCTAGTGAATCAATAAGTTAAGATTTATTTTAGAGAATCTATCAACCTGTATCCCACTCTGTTATAGGTTACACTATTGTGTATGATAGAGTATATTGATCTATGATAGTATTCATTGAGAAGAACTTTTATTAATTTACTTGTTAAATATTCCACTGCATATTAAGATAAACTCTAAGTAAATCAAAGTAATTTAAAAATTAGACTAAATAGTTAAATAATTAAAAAGAATTTGGCTTGATGTTGTTCGCCCCCTTCTGGGATCATTCAGATATCAGTCCCTTTGCAATTTCAGTACAAGTGTAATTCTACCTCTAGGCCGCCCCATCTGGAATCGTAGGGTGAGTCTCGCTATGTCTTAACGGTCAAATGGTCCCATGGGCCATACCATAAAAATAAAAAAGAAAGTCCATGGTCTTTACCCAAAATAAATAAATAAAAAAAATTAATTGGTCAATTTAAGGTAGCTCAAAGAAAGTTCGTGGATGCGATGGACTTCCATTGTTCCCTTTGAATTTCTGTCGCTCCTTATTGGCTTAAAGGAGTTTATTCATAGGGCGGCTTACGATGAGCATCGACTTTTCTGAGCCTCTTAATTGTAATGCCCAATCCAATTTGAAATTTTTGTCTAGGAAGTAGGAATTGTTGACCCGCTGCCAAGGCCAAAAATGAGTTCATGGCCAACATTTATGACAATCTTACAATTTTTATTGCCGATTATGCCTCAATTTTCTTCAAAGTAGCTCGGCTTTCGCTGTTTAGAAACTTTGAATTTAAACTCTTTTGACTTTTGGTTGTGCAAGTTATGTTTTAATCAAATATATTTGGAAAGAAATTTGTCACCTTCAAGAACAAGGAATATGCAGGAGCTGCGGCACCTATCTTCCCCCTGGAAGACTGAGGATCGAATCCATTCGTTATAAGCAAGGGATGCGGAGTTCTTTGGGTTGTGGATGTGGGCCCGTATGGCCAGTCAAGTCAATGTGAAATGTGCCGAAGAACTAACCACTTATTCATTTACACCATTATGTAGTGTTAGATTAGATAGGATCAGAAGTCATAGGCTGCTCGAGTTAAGCAAGAGATCGGAAAACATTCCTGTTTCGATATCTCACATACTCTCAATTTTCAGGTACCAACAACAGCTTTAGAGACGCATGGGCTTTACGGATACAAGAGTGAGTGCACTTCTTTCATTTCTTCCAGTCTTCTACTTAGTCATATCACGATGTTGCATCGCAACGGACACCATTACTTCGAGTCGGTCAATCACAGACGGAGAAACCTTAATTTCTGCTGGTGGGATTATGGAATTGGGTTTCTTTAGTCCCGGTAATTCTTCCAATCGATACGTTGGGATGTGGTACAAGAAGATCCCCATTAGAAAAGTTGTGTGGGTCTTAAACAGAATGAATCCACTCAACGATTTCTCTGGAGTCTTGGCAATAGGCAACGATGGAAATCTCATTCTTTTGGATGAGAAAGAGAACGCTATCTGGTCCACAAAGGCTTCTAGTCTGTCAAATAATTCAGTAGCAGTACTTCAAGATTCAGGAAACCTTGTGCTGAAAGAAAACAGTTCAGATGGAAGGATCTTATGGCAGAGTTTCGATTATCCATCCGACACTTTATTAGAAACGATGAAGATCGGCATGAACTTCAAAACAGGGGAAAAGCGCAACTTAACTTCATGGAAAAGCAAAGACGACCCATCTCCTGGAATTTTCGCATTGGTGGGAGATGATCGAAAACCAACGCAGTTCTTCGTCATGAATGGGTCAGTCCCATACTGGAGAACCGGGCAATGGAACGGTCGGAGCTTCATTGGCGTACCAGAAATGAGTATAAACTACCTTATCGGTGTGAACCTCATTATGGATGAAGAAGAAGGGACGTTATACTTGACGTTTTCCTTACCCGATAGTTACACCGCAGTTGTGAATTTGCAGTCTTCGGGAAATATAATGGAAGCCTCCTGGAACGAAGATACGAAGGAACGGGCTGAAGGGTTAGCACTCATCACTCCATGCGATATTTATGGTACTTGCGGGCCGTTTGGGAGTTGTAGTAAGTTGGAATCGCCTATATGTAGCTGTATGAGAGGGTTCGAACCCAGGTTCCCTGAAGAATGGAGACAGGGAAATTGGACAGGTGGGTGTGTGAGAAAAACCCAATTGCAATGTGAGGAAAATAGTACTAGTCACGGGGAAGGGAAAGCTGACAAGTTCATGGAAATGGGAGGGTTGAAGTTGCCAGATTTTGCAGATTATTTAGTAGTGAAGGATGTGAGGGAATGCCAAGATAGATGCTTGAAAAACTGTTCTTGCCTGGCTTATGCGTATATTAGTGGACCCGGTTGTATGGTGTGGGGAGTAAAGTTAATTGATGTTCAGAAGTTCCCTGTCGGTGGTGAGCAACTTTACCTCCGTCTTGCATCTTCGGAAATTGGTACGTTTTCATTCTTTAATCATTTTTAAAATGTTCATTTTACATTACTGTATTTGATTTTGAGTTCGGTTTTCTGTTGGTGGGTATTTTTATATGATTTTAATTTGGTTAGGCTAGGCCAAAGGGGGTAAGTAAATGTCCGGGTCTCCTGTCCACAAATAATCTGTGGTTGTGGCTACAAGAGATGTACACATATATGTAATGACCAGGCCCAACCTTGGTTAGATATTATGGGGATTTTGGGCATCCGAACCATGGACCCACTCTCCCTCCAAGGTTTTCAAATGTGTTGAACCAAGTTGAGGGGTGCTTACATAAGCAGCATCCCTTTGAGTTATGCTATATGGGATCTTACAATCTACCACCCTAGGGTCACATGTCCCCATGTGCACACCACAAAGTTGATTTGGCTCTAATGCCAATTGTAACGATCCAGTCTAACCTTGACCGAATGTTGTATGGGGTTTTGGGTGTCCAAAATACAGTTTATGAATGATTTAGCTAGTTCAATGGCGTGGCAAAGTCAGAAACCTAATGATCTACAAGCACAAACAGGTATTGATCAACGGAGACCTAATAAACCAGAGACATAGATAAGTGTTAAGTAAGGCAAACTGATTTTGGAACTCATGAAATTTGACCCGTCTTCCCGCCTTCCTTCTCAAGGAAAAGAGATCCCATAGCAGCCGAAGAGTCGATACGAAAAAATAAAGAAAGTCTTGAAGTTCGTTAACTGCTATAAGAAACAGAAGGTGGAATTAGCTGCCTACATGTTACAAGAGGAGGCTAATCATTGGTGAAATTTAGTTTTACAGACGCAGAGAATTAGAGATCCCCCGCATGGTTGGGATGCCTAAGATCGGACAATAGCAAGCCGGGTTGAGCCAGATCGTTACAACACATATTCCAAAAAAGTGAAAATCACTATTATTTTGGGTGTGTAAGTCCCTTGAAGCCAGAGTATTAATTGTGGACAGAAGATGATCCTTTTGGCCCTCCTTGAACATGAATCCCTTGTGGATAGGTTGCACAAAGGGTCAAACCAATCTGAGCCCGAAAAGGCCCAAGCCTGAGATTAAAGCCTATACCTTTGATACAGCCAGGCAAGGGCTTACCTCTGCCCAGCTCGAACACAACCCAAGGCTCGAACTTATATATATATAACTCAGTATTTTTATTTATAATTTACTAAGCCTACCAAAATCAATAAGCTTTCATAGCTCAGTTGTTTAAGTAAGTGGGGGGTTTGAGTTCGACTTTCAATAAAATCAACATTTTTTTTTTATAATTTACAAGTCATAGTATTTTAATTTATAGTAAGCCTTCCAAAGCTAATAAATCTAAATAGGTCAATTAGTTAAAAGTATGTATTTAGAATGTGGGAAGGCTTAAGTTCAATTCTTTTTGAAATTAACATGTTTTCTTTTTTCTTTCCTAATTATCGTATAAGGTAGAGAAACCGTAGGATCTCCCGAGGCTTGATAAAATAACTATAGCCAGGCTCCGGCATTAAGTATTCATCAATTTTTGGGTCCAGGCCCGGCCCAAGCCTATAATGCATTATAGCAGGCTCGGGCCTGGGCCTATCATAGCCCAGCCCTTGCCTACCCCTACTCATGGGCGGAAGCGTGAAGCAAACAAACAAGGGTATTTGGGTCAGTCATGGGGCATGTAACACCTAAGCACCACCATGGTTTGTGCAATTACCATAATAACCTCGTGACTGGCACACCCCGGATTTATCCACGTTGCCTTGGTGTCTGGATGGTCTGCAATTAGTTAGTTCACAAAACGTGACAAGTAGGAAAAAAATTTTTAAAATCCAAAGAATACATGTCGCACTGTAGACAACTGTCACGTTAATGTAGTTTTACTTGCTGCAAAAGATCCTGGGTCTGTAGGGTAATGTAGAGGACTTGACTGTGTAAGGCACCAAGAATAATGTTCTTGTCGGACGGTACAACGTTCGAGTTGGGCAAAGCGCATAGTTCAGAAGTTAGTGAGCATTTAGTGACCAGGACCGAGGTGAAGAAAACCTGAATATCATATTCAAGGAGATAGTTGTTTAATAGTAGCGTCTTAGCTTAAATTCTGAAGAGTAGTTCATAGTGAGGTTAAGGCAAGGAACACATATTACCCAAGCTCTTAACTGACTCGTCCTCAAAGTCATTCTATGGCTTGAGTGTATAGACAGTTGAAACAAGGTGCTATTATCATCATTGTCGCCAAAGGCAATGAACTATAGCCGTGCAAGGTTATTGAACTTTTTTAGAAATCTTAATTGCAAACGAGGGTTAAAGTCTCATTCGCAAAAGAGCCTTTCTGCCCTTCAGGCCAATGCTGTAGTGGTTATGAAAAGACAACTTAATCCTTGTGATTTGAGGTCCCAACAAATTTATATGAAAATATTTTTTAATATTTATTTATTATTTATTTTGGTGTGTGTAGGAAACTGCAAAGCGAAATGTATTTCTTTTTTTTTTTTTTCCTATTGAAGAATCTAATAGATTTCTTAAATATATATTACCTAATTAATGAATTATGTGTTTTCTATGATTTTATTAGGGGATCCTACTAATGTTTGTACATTTGTTTTTTTTTTTTCTAAATTGTGTATATTGAAATTAGTTTAACTATTCACTATATTATAGGAGAAAGGAAACAAACACCAAGATCCGTCATTATACTCATAATCATCTTCGGGTTAGTCTCCTTGGGTGCCTTGGGATACATTTTGTACCGTTGCAAGGCTAATCAAAGCGGTAAAATTTGTTCTACTAAAATCTATCTATTACAAAGTACTTTTGGCGTTTAGGGTGATTATTCAAAATTCCCTTATCATTATCTGCAGGCAAAAGAGAAAAAGTCAGACCTTTATTTGATTTGGCTAGTAAAGCTGAGCCTTCAAGAGACTCTCCACTTGCAAATATATTTATACATGGTATGAAGCAAGAACAGAGCACAGAGCTCCCCTTGTTCGACTTTTCTACCATAATAACTGCAACGAACAACTTCAGCGTCACAAACAAGCTCGGGGAAGGAGGTTATGGCCCTGTTTACAAGGTATCTTTTTTGGTTACAAGTTATATATATATATATATATACATGTGTGTGCGTGTGACTTATATTTACATATATAAATGTGGGGACTGTCTTCAGGGAAAGCTACTGAATGAACAAGAAATAGCAGTCAAAAGACTTTCTAAAAGTTCTGGACAAGGCATAGAAGAGTTCAAGAATGAGGTTGTGTTGATTTCCAGACTCCAACACAGGAATCTTGTCAAGCTCTTGGGTTGCTGCATTGAAGGAGAGGAAAAAATGTTACTTTATGAATACATGCCGAACAAAAGCCTGGATACGTTTCTCTTTGGTTCGTTTGTCATAATACTCTTAACCATCTTCTTCCACAGCTCTTGATCCTCTTGGTTGTTATTACTGTAGTTATAATTATTGTGGTTGTTGTTGGCTATGTTATTATTATTATTATTATTATATTTCCTTTATTTTGCTAGAATAGGTAGAATTTATTTAGGCTGTGTTTGACAGCCACCTGTGATGAAACCGTTTAATTTCAAATTTCCAAGGCATTTGTGGCCACAGGGTGTTGGTTCAAAATGAACTCGATCATTCAGATTTATACTTGACAGCATATATCATTTCATTTGTTAAAAAAACATAAGATGACTTCATTTCTAATTTTAGTTTACAAATCAGTTTAAATCTGAATGAGTTCATTTTGAGCCATCACTCATTAATTGCTACAAATGCGTTGTAAATTTAAAATGAAATGATTTCATTTCAGGTGGCTGCCAAACACGCCCTTAGACATTAATGCATTAAAATAAAATATCTTTGAAAAGCAAATCAGAATCATCTCTTCTCAAGCATACATTCATGAACCGTTTTCTAACTCCGTCCCCATTTAATCAATCATGTTGTGCTAGCCTCGATCAATCAATTATCTTGATATCAATAAGCAATTTTTGAATCCCCATGCTTGTATGAAATTATTGAAATGACTTTAAATTCAAATTTATTTTTTATGTACCCTAAAAATACAAACAAATTAGAAGTATGATTTGTTGATTTCATTTTATAATGGACATCTGGGCCAGATCCAACAAAACAAGCACAACTTGATTGGGCTAAGCGCTTCAACATTATTGAAGGAATTGCTCGAGGGCTACTTTACTTGCATCGCGATTCTCGATTAAGGGTTATTCATCGAGACCTGAAGGTCAGCAACATTCTTTTGGACAAAGATATGAACCCCAAAATTTCAGACTTTGGCATGGCAAGGATTTTTGGAGGAGAGCAATCTGTGGCAAATACGAAGAAGGTGGCCGGGACATTGTAAGCTATAATTCCTTGCCATAATACATTCATTTAGCATGCTTTTAGTCCACACATATGCACCAGATCCAAAGTTTTACAATTTGTCTATCACTGATTCGGTTGATCATCCAAATAAACGTTTGTACTCGTTTGTATGGATTTGGGTAAATTGTGCCTAGAAATCTATTACTTAATTATGAGATCAAGATTTTAAAGATTTGAATTTTTACAATATTCATGCTCTTAACGTATACTCTTCGATTCAAATTAATGCAGTGGTTATATGTCTCCAGAGTATGCCTTGGGAGGCATATTTCTGAAAAATCTGATGTCTTTAGCTTCGGGGTCTTGTTATTAGAGATTGTGGCAGGTAAGAGGAATACTAGCTTCCATCACCATGAAAAATCTTTAAACCTTCTGGGCTATGTAAGTATATTCTAAGTCTTTCTTTTTCCCGTTTGCTTTTTACTCATCTAATGTTCGATCTGAAATATCAAAGACTTGTTATAGGGCAGACCGGAGCCTTACCGAGGTGTATAAGCCATGGGCATTCTAGCCCCACTTCATATAAGTACAGTGTTCCGTAAGAGTCGACATTGAAACTTTGGAATGACTGCGTGCCGCTGAGAATTGGTGTGGATGCCTTTGGCGTGTGCACGTCGGTGAAGCTCAGCCATGATCTTTATTCATGAATATGAAATACAACTTTGAAACTTTTGCAGGCATGGCGATTGTGGAATGAAGGCAAGGGATTAGAATTGATGGATGAGGCATTAGTTAACTCATGTTTTCCCTTGGAAGTAATTAGATGCATACACGTGGGGCTTCTTTGCGTTCAGGAAAATGCAACAGATAGGCCAACCATGCCTGTTGTAGTTCTCATGCTTGGCTGTGAAACTACTCGACCACATCCTAAACAACCATGGTTTACTTTGGAATGCTCTTTGGAGTCTGATCTTCCACCAGATAACGATATATGCTCCATCAACAATGTCACAGTAACGAAGGTCCAAGGTCGATAACTTCATTATAGATTGAGCTTCACAGTTTATCCGTTTTTCAGTGCGAAGCTCTTAAACATGAGGTTAAAACCAAGGCCTAGATTTTGTAATTATGTGTTATCTTGCATTGATTAAAATAATGTGTTAGACCTAGAGTGCTGATTAGTGCGAACCTGACTCGTCATACTTTTATCTTTCAATTTGGCATCAATTGTGTCTATAATTAGCACAGAACCTAGTCAATATAAAGGCGACAGCACCACCAACATCTACAACCACTCTATGCATTTTATTTGGAAATTAAAATATTTGGTATCTATTGATTTCCATTTTTTATGGATCCAAAAATTTGCAGTTTCTTAAATATGACCCGAGAAGGAGGTGCTCTTTGAACATGGCAGTATTTGATATATAGATGAAAGTTGCAATTTGCCTCTAAATTAAATGATCAAATTAACACTACTAGAAATAAATGAAGTGAAACATAATAATCCATGATTCAACGCAGCTGAGTTTTTAATCAGAGGTTAGGTATGTCATCGGCAAATTCCATTGTCTCACTGGACATCATTGACAAACTCCATTAACTTGATTGACCATGGGCACAGACTTTCTTGAGGTTCAAACACATGAAGATTTTTAAAATCTTCATGCGTTTGAGGGGGAGTATTAGGAAAATTAAGATATTATAATGATTAGATTAGATTAGATAAGATTAGACAATATTAGGTTCGGTTTATTTCTAGAGACAATGCAATCATGTTGAATCAAATATAAGAATCCTCTTTCCTCTAAATTTCTTAAAGGATAAATAAGTATGCTTGGTTTATCCTAAACTGAGAAGATAACACTACAGAAATACCTCTAGCATTGAAAATAGACATTTTAATATTACAAGTTTCAACATTCAGTTGGTAATGGTGTTGACTTACCTAACTTTTGAGTAAAAACCCTGCTGCATTGAATCATGGGCTATTGTGTTTCACTTTATTTATTTATAGAAATGTTTGATGGTGTAAAGTTGAGTTTGTAATTTTTAAGTTTGACAAGTCAACCAATTGTTTTATTCAACATAAGATAACATAGAAGTGTTGGTGTGGAGCCTGATGTAGTTGGAATAGCAAAGAAGAAAAAGCTAGGGAATCGGACCGATACAAAATGCCCTAGACCGATCCGATAATAAGAGGACCAATTTGGGTACATTATGGATTGTAGAGGCAAAACAATAGAAAGGTGGCAAACCAATCTAATTTTTGGTTAGATTGATCTGACATGGGCCTTAGAGCGATTCAAGGTATTTTGAACAGATCTGGTGGCTAAATTTCATATGCGAACGAAGATAGAAGGTCTGTAGGAGAGAAACTCTTGCCAAGTTCGACCTCTATGACATAAATAATTTCTTTATGGTCGTTTAGGATTAAGAGAGAGATTACAACAAGGTTGTAAGATAGAAAAAAGAGTGAGTTGTGTAGTTTGTGAGATATTCAGAGAGATCTCTTGTATTCTTTTAAAGATAGTAAAGCTTTCTCTACGGCTCTATGG